>JARHVA010000122.1:6725000-6742500 GCA_037957365.1 Torreya grandis | reverse complement strand
AGTATTAGTGATAGAAATAAGAGGAGTGTTGATAGTTACAAGATTTATATCTTCAAGGTCCTCAGGAAAACCCACCCAGATATTAGCTTCACCAGCACAACCATGATCATCCTAAATTATTTCATGCATGATATTTACAAGAAATTAGTAGGGGAGTTATCAAAGATAACTAAGTACACAAAAATGGATACATTATCTTCACACGAGTTTAAACTAATGGTGAAACAATCTCTTCAGGTGAGTTGGTGAAGCATATAGTGTCAGAATGTGCTAGGTCTATTACAAAGTTAACTTCAATCTAAAAAAATTATAACCTTATATATGTCTGAAGTTTGTATCCCTTGTATCTTTATTTTTAATTTGTGAGTTTTTAAAAGGAATTATAATTATAAATTATCATTACTATTGAAGATTACTAAAGACCAAGATTTAAACAAAAGTTCCTTCATCATGAATTATAATTATGAAAGGAATTTATGCCTTGATCAAAAGGTTGTGACATATTTTATATCTTCAAGTATATATAAAAAGAGGTGTGAATTTTCATCTTGTGAAAAGGGTGATTCATTATATCCAATATGTAGGGCAAGACTCAGAGGAAATCATTCAATTTTTTTTTAAATGGTTTATCCAATGTAAAAATCCTATATTAAACCATATTGCAAATCATCCATAGATAGTTATGGTGGAGATGGTGGAAGAGTCTTGGTTTTAGGTTGTTTTTTAGGTATTATTAAAGTCTATTTTACTATTGTTAGTTTATGGTATGTCTTCATTTCTATTTAATAATTTTAATGAGTTGTTAATATAATTTTGTATCATCTTAGAGTTGTATTTAAAATCATTATAAAAAAATATTTATAAACATATGCATTCTTAGGTGAAATTGAGATCTGGTTTATAGAAGATATTTTATTATATTCATCCATGTCCATACTAAGGGGGTGTGTCATAGATATTTAGTGCATGTGTGTCATAATTTATTAGTGGGTCATTAGTTGTATGTGGTTATTATTTATGTAGGTGGTTATGTGTTTAGAGGGTGGTTATGAGTTTGTTAGTTCTTAAGAGGCCTATGTATGTAACCTTCAATTGATGAATACAAGAAATGATGATTGATTAACTAAATTTGAAATTTTACTCTACTCTAATATGGATGTTTTCCAAAAACTTCTATCATGCTATATATTATTTTTCAATGTGTTAACTATAATACCATTCATATCAAATATTATCAAGTTTATTATTTGAGCATACATATTTTTAAAATAAATATTTTCCATTTATTAAATAATTCACAAATAACACACAATAAAACAAAAGATTTTAATGAGTAATTTCAATAAGATTATCTACCAATTATTTTTTTGATAAAAGATTAAATTAAAAATATAATAATGTAAAAGTATTGAAAAATTATAACATAGAAGACACTGAATTTAAATTTCAATTGCATAAAATATAATCACAACACAATTACATAAAAGAGTTCAATGAGTAATTTCAGTAATATTATGCAATGTTTTCACCAATTGAGCACATGAATGGTGTCATTGACCAACACAAGTTTTTGAACTTCCCCATCCTTTTTAACCATTAACATAATTGAGAATATATTAATGCATCATAATCATAGGTCTCATCAAATGTCCAAGTAAATGGGATCTTGATGTAGATTTCCTCATCAACCTTTGCAGCCATTTTTTCTCCATCTATGAACAATATATTATTTTTACCATATACATCTTAGTATCAGTCAATATTTTATTGTCCAATATTTATTCTTATCTTTCATTACTACCTCCTCTAAGTGAAAAAAAATTTAAAATTTTGCATCCAAAAAAATTGTTTAATGAATTACTATAAAAGGATATGAATATAGATATGCAAACCATAAGGAGACATAAAAATATTCATTTGAAATTGTTATCAACTTAGGAATATAAGTTTGCTGAAAATATTTTTAACATCGACGAATATTTTTTTTATTTTTATTATTAGTTTCAAATCCAAAATTATATAAAATCCAAAAAATAATCCTTATACTCCCAATATAAATGATTTCCTTTCAATTGGAACTAGATCTCTAAAATTTAAAAAAAAAAAAATCAAGTTCTTTCTTTGATGTACAAGAAATTAAAAGTTGAATAATTTGTAAAGTGTTTTTTTTATTTTTAAGTTTTCACAAAGAATAAACATGGTTGAAAATTGCATCATTTAACATTTAATTAAACTTTACATAAAAAAATAAACATGCTTGTAAATTGATCACAAAATTTTACATTATTTATCATTTAATTCAATTTTACATTAAAAAATGGCATGCTTACAAAATACTCACAATAACATAAAATTATTGAAAATTATTTAAATGATTACAAAGAATATTTATTTATATCATATCATTTATATAATGATTGGTTAAGGTATTAATATCTCATAATAATTATAAATATGTTTGTTCAAGGCTAACTAGATGATTAATGTTTTCATCATCCACACAACTTGTTAGTTTAGGCTTTTTTCCACTACGTGGTTTTACCTAAACAATCTAATTTGCTTGTTTAGGTTAATAAAATGTCATTAAGAAAAATATAATTTAAGTCATTTTATAATTTTGAGTTGATTTAATTACCTTTTTGGGTGACCTAATTACTCATTCTATAATTTACCTTCCTATGTATTTTTTATCTTATGAATGAATGTTAATACAACATTTTGGTTGTGAAGACAAGATTCTTCCCTTTTGAGTTATTCTTTATATTTCACTACTCCATATAGGTTACACTTCATGAATTTGATCCTATCTAATAATATCCTTGATTATTCCCCACTCTTACATGGTATCATAGTTGATTTGGTAGATGAATGCCATTGATTATGTTGTGATATCTTGCATTCTAGCTTGTTCAATTTTTTTTATTGATTTAGGTTTTCAATGGTTTGGTGGGGTTTTTATTAAATCCATGAAAATATGCATATTATAAGTCTCAAAGTGAAGAATGGACATTATCATTAGATTTATAGGGTGTAAAACCCCTAAGAATGGATGTAAACATGACTTAGTTTCACGATAATCAGTTTTCATCCATTTTTGGAAGGTTTCATGGCATTTTCCATACATTCGATGACTTTTATGAAAACCCATTTTTGGTTTTTTTGGATTTGTCAAGAAACCAAGTGGGTCTTTTCTAGATTTTAGAAGAACTATAAAGAATCCATAATTTTGGATTTTTCTTGAACTCAGCATAATTTTTAACCTTTGTAGGTAATTTTGATAGGTGGAAGAATTTTCATGGTATAAAAATAAGTCTGAGTAGACATTTGGGTGGTTATGTGCAAACTTAGTATATTTTGACCCTGTAGTGTATATTTTGGGGTCAATGGACATTTTTTACTACTCGAGCATATATTAGGTTCTACCCCCTATTTGCACACCTATCTAGTTTCACCACTCGTAGATAACTTATTAGGTTTTACCCCCTATTTATGCACACTTTAGGTTATGACCCCTATTCATGCACCTTTTAAACTCTAGCCCTTAATTGTACATATACCAAGTTTCAACCCCTACATAAGTCCACCCAGGCTCTACCCTTTACTTAGACAAACTCTAGAGTCCATATAGTGCCCATACATGCCTTGAGTTATACTTGGTGGACAAACATGCCACATGATTTTCCACCTATCTGAGTAGGCCCCATTTTCCACCCACATTCTCATTCTTTGTTGTGTGACTCTATGATGTTCAAGAAGACATTAAATTTAATAGAGTTGAAAGTGGCACTATTAATTTTAAAAGTAGAGCCATTTTTTAGGTGACATCACTCCTACATCAATTAAATCAATCAAGGGGGTACCCTCATCCTACCCTTATCCCCTTAGTCACATGGTAATTTAATCCCTTGGTCATAACCAACCCAAGAAATCTTAAATTTTACTCACAAAAGTTGGCCAAACTTTTAGACACCCAGTCTATTTTGCAAAGTGGAGATCATTATTTTTGTGAGAAACAAGCATTTAAACTTCTAAATATTTCAACTAAAAGCTTCTATTAACATGCCATTTTTTTCAAATTGTAATTTATTTAGAGATCTACACATTGGTGATATTATCATACCTTGTAAAATTAAACCTCTATAGATTTAGGTGAGTTGCACAAGTATTTTAGAACACATAGTTTAGCACATGGATCAGAGTCAAGTTCTACCTCTTACACCATTCATCTATCACAAGTGGAAAGTCAAAGTGAAAATCCACTTAAGGATTAAAGGATTACACCTAATCATAATGGGAAAAAATTACTGACACTTGATTCAAATAATATGAAGTGGTTTATTTTATATTGAATATGTGGAGAGGTTGTGAATTTGAGAAAGAGCTCATCATTTTGAGCCTAAGATACTTTTACTTATTCACAAAGTTCAAATCACTAAGTTTATTATTTAAATTGTGTGGCATTAAAAAAAATATGTTCAATTGATTCTTTCCAACCTTACCAAATTGAGATCTGACTATTATGTCTTCATTTTTACCTTCAATGTGACCAAGCATGCCCTTGGAGTTACATGGACCCTCTTGTACTTGGATGACTTTGTTTTTGACTTGAATCAAGATCAAGACAAGTTTATTCAAATGGGTAAACTTAAATCATCTAAATTGCATGCCTTAATTATGATTCATGACAAATTGAAGGATTCTAGTAGTAAGGAGAAGAAATAAAACAAGAAAGACCCAAATCAAAGAAAGGGTTAGAAATTTAATACTAAATTTAAATAATCAAAGAGTCACATGTGGATACTACAATAAATCTAACCATGATGAATCTAAATGCATGAAGAAGTGGATTGACCAACTAACTAAGATGTTCAAGAAGCATAACATTAGTGAACCCTAATTCTTCTAATTAGAGTTAATCAACACAAGAGTCTTCAAGGCCAAAGATAATAAAAAGGGAAAAGATAAGGGAAAATCACTTATTTCAATTGCATCTTGACCTTTCACATAGGTAATTAACTTAGGTGTTTTTCATCATATGGATTCATTATAGGACAAATTCTGATGCTTATTATATGCCTTCTATCTTGTTGGGTGATGATAATTCTATAAAAGCTAGTGAGAGAGGACTTGTTAAATTGAATGATGGGAGATTTCATGATGTTCTATGTGTTCCCTCTTTAACCACTAATATATTATCTATTTATCATATCACTCACATCAGTCATCTCAAGTATCACTACCTAGAGTAAATTATTCATCTTGACATGATTTTAGGGTTACCATGTGTTCATTTTTATGACAACATTTTCCAAGGTTACATAATTGGAAATAATCCCAAGGAGAATATGACAAATGTAAATCATGAAGAAATAAATAGATATTAGAGCTTATCCATAGTGACATTATTGATTATTTCAAAAACCATCATTCAAGAGGACAAAATACATGTTTGCCTTTATCGATGAATTTTAAGATATACTTGAGTGCATTTTCTTAAGCAAAATTTTGAGGTCTTTGATCATTTTTAAGACTTAAAGGCTCTTGTAGAAAAATATTCTAGTAAATCCATTAAGATTTTGTGCACCAAAAAAGGTGGTGATACTATCAATAACCATTTTGATTAATTATACACATTACAAAGGATTGAACTACATCATCTTGTTCCATATAATACTCTACAAAATGGTGTTGTAAAGCATAAGAATAGGTATTTGAAGGAAATGGCGAGTTATATGCCACACTTCAAGTCTATTTCACCTAAATATTGGGCTAAGGTCATCAATTGTGCTTGTTATATCTATAACTAAGTTCCTCATAAATTATTAAAGGGAGTCATTCCTTTTGAAACTTGGAGTAATTAAAACCCATAGTGAAACACTTATGAGTTTTTGGATCTCTTATTATGGTCTAAATTTTGAAAAATAAATATAAGGTAATGCAACATCAAAATCAACCTTTCTCTTCATTAGATATCCTAGGGGTGATAAGGGATATGAGATTCTCCATCACACCATTCATGATTTGTTTGTTGAGAGAATTATTCATTTTTAAGAGGGTCCTTTATAATGTTGGTAATTTGATTGTCATTTATGTCAAAAGGGACATTATGAGCATGTCATTGAAGTCAAAATGGAGATTATGGATCTCATTGATGTGCAAGGCTAAGTACAATAATTTATAGATGTGTAAGGCATATTATCATAGGTCAAGGATGATTGGAGTGCTTATGTGAATAAGTGGAATTCATTCAGTTCCTCAAATTGTTTATATAGACATTTTGGGTCTATAGAGGAAAATCTGAGTAGGTAATTTACTTACATCACCATTACCATGTGTGGATGAGTCTAGGGGATTTGGTCATATGGTTATGATCACATTAGTCCCTAGTTGTTATGCACCATATTTTAAGATGAGATGAAACATAGTTGAAGATATGTGGATGAAAATTTGGATACTCAAATAAAATTCACTAAATTTGTATACTTAGCCAAATTTTCAAAAGGGCTAAACATAGCCAAGTAAGGGTATTGATGAGGTAATCATTTTCATACATGGAGGTATCAAGATAAAATGATCATATGGTTTTGTTCATTTTTTTGCCTAGATTATATATGTTAAATATCAGGTCATGCAATGTAGTGTGATAAAAGATATGCATGAGCAAAGTTGGGATCCTAGGCATTTTGATAGTGTTTTCCCATAGTCAAATTTTTAGATTGAAAGAAATAGTTGAGTAGGTATTTTTATGATGTCATATCTTGTACATATGAAGACTTCAGGATTAAATGAATATATGGATGGAATACCCTATGTAATAAGGTCTTATGCACTAAATTACAGGTCAAGTGACTAAGCACAATAAGAGTTATGCAGGTGTAAAGTCAGCCTTCCAAGCATATTGAAATGGTCCCCATACTTAGTCGAATCTACATAAGGTCATACAAATTTTTCATGCTTTTACAAAAACCATTTTTGATCATTTTTAAAGGAAATAGATATAATATCTGTTATGGGGTTTTCATGAGCATTTGAGATATACGGTTTGTACATTTAGATAAAGTGTGATGAGCCCAACAATGAAGTATCTTTACTCTCAGAAATTATAGGGTTTCTCAGTTAAACCCTAAGGGTTTAACTCATAAAACCAAAAAACATGTTCTATTTTGATGTTGACTAGATATTGTTAGGACTTGGTAGCTTAAGTTATATCTTAAGCCCTTGTCATCACTATAAAATTAGCCCCTTCAACTTAGCAATTACCAGCTCAAAGTAGTGATCAAGACTTTATATTTCCTATGTTTTAAACTTAATATTTGTCCCATATTCATCAATGGCTAGCATGTAATCATACATTAAAGATCTAATGAAGCATATGAAAGTCAATTTGTCAAAAGGCACCTCTAAGTAAATGCACTAGTGACAAGTGTCACAATCATAGAACCTATACAATAAATCAATAGAGTGGTTTAAATTCAATGATTCAATGATTAATGCAAGGTTACCAAGTGTATAAATAGTAAGAACTGACATTAATGTGTAGAAGGCATGTTTTATTACCAAGTGTCACATTCTTGAGAGCTAATTAGAGATAAATACCGAGCAAGTTTGAGAAGATTGATAGAGCATAAGCGTTCCAGAGACTCAAAAAGCAACAAGATAAGATAAAGAGCTCAATATTTAACATCAAGATAGAAGTGAAGATCATGCTAATTTGAATATATAATGGCACATGAGATCTTAGATTAGAAAGATCAATGGATGCATTTTAAAGTTGAATAGTTAAAGTCTAGAAGTATATAAGGATCAAATAGAGTGTGTAAGCCTATTAAAGATCAATCGAATGGATGCATTTTGAAGATGATAAAATTAAATATGGATCATCAAATCATGATGAAAAATTAAAGATCAATGGTACATATTTAAATATATATTCATCCCAATGATCAAGTGTAGGAACTTGTAGTTAAACCCTAAATCATGACACAGACAATGAGTTAGATCATTGTGATCAATATAAATTTTGTAAAAAGACATGTAAATTAAAACTAGAGATTAGTATATGCTAAATATAGTTATGAGACCAATAATCATGGTAGTGGTGCATGAGTTCAAGATGTTGGGAACTTGTAGTAAAAGACTTGAACTAAAATCCAATATAATTAGCATGATGTGTTACATTTTGAGTATGAACACAGAGAAAAAGATTGACCTAGATAAAATGGTTATATATATGTCATATAGGATACAATAATAGGTTGTTTGTAGTGTGTCATATAGAAAAATATGTAGACACAGAAGAAGAGGTGCAAAGAGTATGGTATGTTGTTTTCAAAGATGAAGTTATTGGTATAGTTGGATAGTGTCAAATATATATATATATATATATATATATATATATATATATATATATATATATATATAAACATAGAACCAGAGGGTAGAGAGGAAAAGAAGAGACTACAGAGATAGAAATTAAGTGTGTCAATTGAAATATATCTAGACATAAAGATAGAGAGGTAAAGAGGAAGAAAGTCACAAAGAGATAATGTGTAGAGAATGAGCAGTTATAGATTAAACTTGTAATAGAGAGTTAGAGTTAGATTCATTTATGAAT
Organism: Torreya grandis; assembly: GCA_037957365.1. Classification (NCBI taxonomy): domain Eukaryota; kingdom Viridiplantae; phylum Streptophyta; class Pinopsida; order Cupressales; family Taxaceae; genus Torreya; species Torreya grandis. The sequence goes on along the minus strand of JARHVA010000122.1, from coordinate 6,733,886 downwards.
CTATTTTATAGATTATAATTGTGGCTCCATATATATCTAATTTTTTGGTGCCATTAGACAAGCTAAATTAGTTATCAATTAGGGTATTAGTGTCTCTTTAGGGTTGGTACCATTAAACATTATAAATAGTGAGGTTCAGCTGAGTTGGTTCTCAATTAGGGGATTGGTGTCTCCTTAAGGTTGGTGCCCTTAAAAGTGTAACTTGTGATGTTTTCAAGTGAGGCTTTGAACTTTGAGGCTAGATTAGAGTAGTAAATTCTAGCATCTATTCTCACCATGGTTTTTTCCTTTGAGTTTTCCATGTATAAATATGGTGTTATGTGAATTTATATATATATGATCTCTACATATTTGGTTTTATCTGCATATATATTTTAATCTATTCTAAAAGGTATTAAAGGACTAATTTTAGATAATCTACTAATTTACCTCCCTCTTAGTAGATAGTTGTGTTTCAATAATTGGAATCAGAGCTCTAGTTCCTTAGAAGAAGCTTAATCATCTCAAGTAGATATTGAAACAATGAACACAAATGGATATTCAAGAAGGATCTTCATCAAATAAATCACCTCTCTTTGATGGATCAAAATATGCATTTTGGAGCATAGGAATGGAAGCATATTTATCTTCATTAGGGTTTGATGTATGGATGTCTATTGTAAATATATATATATATATCTCCTATTACAACTCCTAATGATGAATATTCAAAGAATGCATATAAAAGTAGTGACAAAGTAAATAATGTTATTCTCTATAGGTTGTCCAAATTATAATTTGTCAAAGTGATGCACTGTTAGAATGTACAAGACATTTAGAATAAATTGAAGAGCGTCTATGAAGGTGATGACAAGGTAAAGTAGGCCAAGCTACAAACTTATAGAGGTAAGTTTGAAAGTTTTCAAATGAATGAAGAAGAGAAAATTGTAGATTATCTTCTCACATTAGATGAAATAGTCAATGAAATTAGAGGTCTTGGAGAATAAATGAAAGAATAAATCATTGTCAAAAAGGTCCTAAGATATTTGCAATAAAGATATGATTCTAAAATCTCTATAATAAATGAAATAAGAGATCTAGATAAACTCACTATTGATGAGTTACATGGAACCTTCACTACCTATGAGATGATAATGGGAGAAGTAGATACTTCTGAGAGAGAAGCTATATTCAAAGAATCTAAGAAAGCAAGATCAAAATCATCTACATCCAAATATAAAGACATTGATTAAGAAGAAGTCCACTTTGTTAGAAGATTGAAAAGAGGATCTAGAAAGTACAAAGATAATTTACCCATTAAATGCTTTAATTGTGGTAAGTTATGGAATTTTACTGCTCAAATCCATTTTGAGAAAAATGATAACTCTATGCAATAAGAGGATGGTAAAAGGATGAAACCCCACTATTCCAAAAAGAGGAACTTCTTTAAAAATAATAAAATCTTGTATATAAGAGAAGATAGTGACTCGTTAGATTATAGTGATAGCTCAGATGATGATTATGAATATGATTTTGTGGTTGAGGGAAATGAATCCCTATTCATGGCATTATGATCAACTTCTATATATCTAGATCAAGAAGAATTTGAAGACCTTGATGAAGATGTGGAAGGAGAAGTGGACCTTGAGTTTGAACTCATATGTGCTCTAGATGAGATTGACAAGGTGAAAAAAGAGAACTCAAGGAAGAAGAAGCTTGGACAAAAATAAATTGAAAAACTATCCAAAATCCTTGATAAATCTAATCAGATGGTAGTAACCCTTAAGATTTATGTTGAAGAGGCCAAAAAAATAGTAGATGTAGTCAAAATTAAACTACAATTCAAATATGATGAGTGTATGAGGCTAGAAGTAGAGATAGTATCTTTGAGAAAAGAGATCAAAAAGGATAAATATTAAAGAGAAAAAATTCTAAATCTAAAAGGAGGATTAGACATTCTTGATGAATTGATCATCTCTCAAAAGCCATCAAAATGGAAATCTGGTCTTGGTTATGAAAATGGGAAAAGTCCCATAACCAATACATCTGCTAAGTTATATGACAATTTCAAAGTAGAAGGATTAGGAGCAAAGAAAAGGAATGTCTTTAGAGATACAAATACAAATAGTAGCACCACTAATGAAAATAAAGCTAAAGGAAAAAATAAGCTTGAACAAAATGAAAAAAATAATGGTTCTATCTCTGCAAACTCAAAGAAGATGCATAAGATAAAGGAAGCTGATGTAGATGGTTACACAAGAGTGAGAGACTTGAATAAGGAAAATTTAAGAACTCCCCATCCTAAAAAAAATCTATGACTAGGTATTCCTCATCTTTCTATGGTTATTTTTATAGTTTTAATCATTTTGGTGATAAGGCTAGTAATTGTATAGTTCTACCTACAAGGAGAACCAATTTTGTAAGCAAAAATTCATGTTCACCCTTGTTAGATATAAATTTAATGTGCTATAATTTTAATAATTTTTCTCACATAGCTAAACATTGTAGAACAAGCTTTGCAAGATCAAAAGTGTAAGGTAAGAAGAAAGGCATGACTCCTAGTGTGAATAAAGGTTCACAAGTCTCTGATAAAGAGAAAAATAGGACATTTAAGAAACCCAATCATGTATGGAAATTGAAATATCAAGCCATGATGGAGAATGCTACAAAGGTTTGAGAATATCAATAGCTCTCAATGTCTTCTCATGTTGAAGATGAAAAGATCAAGCTCAAGGAGAAGACCAAAGTGTTAGTTGAGGCTAGTTCTGAAGTGAGTATAGATTCAAGTGAACATCCTACTATTATTGATTAAATTTCATGCATATAACATTAGTATTCTATGCCTAGTGATGAGATTCTAAACTACAATGAATATTCATCATATAAAAAGGTATGTCATGAATCTATGTTGTCTCCATTTATTGGTAATCTAATCATAGAAGAAAAGGAGAACATCATAGTAGATGAGCATGTTACTTCTCTTAAGCCTAAGAAGAAGAACAAGAACTAAAAGCACAAAATGACCCAAGAGGAAAAGGAATATGAGGAGTTATGGGCAACTCTTAGTTTCACATTGTTCTAGGACATTGTGAAGTAAGAGGTCTCTATCAACGCTTCTTAAAGAAACCCCTTTCATTAGAGAAGTAAGTGATGTCTACTAAAAATTAGAACTCACGTATCTTATGATGATGACTTGATCAAACCAAGTCAAGTGTTGTGTATGTAGTGTCTTTAGGGATAGAATGAGTATTTCAATATGACATAATGAGATTAATGAAGTACATCTCATATATATATATATATATATATATATATATATATATATATATATATATATATATATGGTCTACAAATTCATTTGGCATAAGAGTTCTAATGCAAGAAACCTTTGACATTGTGTATCTTGGGTTGTGTAATGATTTGAGTCACAAAAATTGGAGAACATGTGCAAAATGATGACATGTATGTGTTAAATGAAGTTATGGTGTGTTATAGGTAGTCTCTTGATGCAAATCTAGTGAATAGATTTAGGGGGAGATAACTTAGAAAGCATGAATGGCTTGAGAAGCTATGTATAGTGTAAGGGGGAGATAGATCATTCAGTCTATTAAGATCAAGAAGGCTCAGAGTAGAGGATATTTGCAATTGGTTAGGTCCTAAGATCATAAGACTATATAGTTGAGACTAAGAGAAAAGGCTAGTTAGCCTATACGGTAGCTCCTACATCACATCGCTAGATATTAGTGATAGAGAATAAGTCTATGGGGAGGATCATAAAATATTTATTAGTACCTAGAAGAAGAGAGAAAAGGAAACTTAGGTATACATAATTTTGAAAATGTCTAATGAGTTTATGGTTGCAGATTCTTAGACAAACTCATTTATCTGATAAAGGGGGAGAAACATTTGGACAAACATTTATAAAGAGTCCTTTTTCCATTGACGTCAAAGGGGGAGAAAAAGAGCAAATTCTCTCTACAAAAGTTTGGATAAAAAGTGCAAATGTCAAAGAAGAAGCGGAACAAGTGTCCAAGTTAAGTATTAGGCAAATGTTCCATTACCTAAGGGGGAGCAAGTTTGGTAGGAACAACTTCAGTTCATACTCATCAGAATCCAATGCAAGAAATTTGAGAAAAGGAGAAAAATATTATAATATCAGAGCATTTAGTTTGCTATCAATGAAAAAGGGGGATATTTTTGGCAATTTGATTGTCATTGACGTCAAAAGGGACATTATGAGCAAGTTATTGATGTCAAAATGGAGATTATGGATGGCATTGATGCTCAGGGCTAAGTATGGTTATTTAAGGATGTGTAAGGCATCTTATCAGAGGTTAAGGATGATTGGAGTGCTTATGTACATGATTGGAATTCATTTGGTCCTTCATATTGTTAATCTATACATTTTGGGTCTATAGAATAAAATCTAAGTAGGCAGTTTGCTTACATCACCATTACCACATGTGGATGATTCTTGGAGAATTGGTCATATGGTTATGATAACATTAGTCCCTCGTTGCTATGCACTATATTTGAAGTCATGATATGAAGTGTAGTTGAAGATATGAAGATACAAATTTAGCTACTCAAACTAAAATCACTAAGTTTTTATACTTAGCCAAATTTGTAAAAGGGCTAAATTATGCCAAGTAAACATATTTATGAGGTCAACATTTGCACACATGGAGGTGTCAAGATAAAATGATCATATTGGTTTTTTATTTTTTGTGCTTATATTATATGAATTGAATCTCAAATCACATAATGTAACACAACAAAAGATATGCATCACCAAAATTAAGCTCCTAGGAATTTTGACAACATTTTCCCACACTTAGTAAAATTTGTAAATTGTCAAATTTGTAGATTGCAAAAAATAAGTGACTAAGAATTTTTATGATGTCATATATTTCATGTATAAATACTTCATGAGTAGATGAATATATGGATGGAATCCCCTATGTAAGAGGATCTTATGTGATAAATTGTAGGCCATGCAACGAAGCACAACAAGAGTGATGTAGTTACAAAATTAGCCTTCCAAGTGTATTAAAATGGTCCCCATACTTATTTGAATCTACATAAGGTTCTCTAAAGTTTCCATGATTTAATATATAACATTTATGGGCATTCTCAAAGGAAATAGATAGAATATTTGTTATGGGTTTTTCATGATCATCTTAGATATATGGTTTACAAGTTCATACGGAGAGTGATGAGCCCAAAATTGATTTATCTTTGCTCTAAGACATTATATGGTTTCTCAATTAAAACCTAAGGGTTTAAGTCATGGAATACATAGGAATGTTCTATTTTTATGTTGACTAGATATAGCTAGGACTTGGTAGCTTAAGTTATATCTTAAGCCCTTGTCATCATTGTAAAATAGGTGCCTTCAACCTATCAATTATCATTTTGAAACAGCGATCAAGACTTTATATTTCCTAAGTATTAGACTTAATATTTATCCCAACTTGACAAAAAACTAGTGTGTAATGATATGCTAAATATCTAATGAAGCATATGAAAGTCAATTTGTCAAAAAGCCCCTCTGAGTAAACATTCTAGTGACAAGTGTCACAATCATGGAGCTTGCATAGTAAATCAATGGAGCAATTTAAATTCAATAAGTCAATGGTCAATGTGAGGTTGTCAAGTGTCTCAATAGTGGGAACTAAAAACAATGTGCAAAAGGCACATTCTAATGCCAAGTGTCACATTTTTTAGAGCTAATCAGAGATAAAGACCGAGCAAGTTTGAGAAGATTAATGAAGTGTAATCATTTGAGGGACTTAAGAAGTATCAAGATTGGATAAATAGCTCAACATTTAACATCAAGATAGAAGTAAATATTTTTTAGTTGGAATATATAATGGCACATAAGAGCTTAGATCAGGAAGATCAACATACATATTTTAAATTTGAATAGTTAAAGTTTGGAAGGATACAAGGATCGATTGGAGCATATAAGCCTATCAAAGATTGATCAAATGAATGCATTTTAAAGATGAGAAAATTGAATGTGGATCATAAAATTGTGGAACCAAACCAAAGATCAATGGTAGATATTTAAATGTTTGTTCATCCCAATGGTCAAGCACAAGAACATGTAGGAACTTATAGTTAAGCCCTAAATCATGACACATCAATGAGTTAGATCATTATGATCGATATAAATTGTGTAATAAGGAATGTGCTTTAAAACTATATCCCAATATATATTAAATATAGTAATGAGACTAGGAATCATGGTAATGGTGCATGAGTTTAAGAGATGGGAAACTTGTAGTAAAAGATTTGAACTAAAGTCTAATAGAATTAGCATGATGTGTTACAGTCTGAGTGTAAACATAGAGAATAATCTTGACCTAGATCAAATATCTAATATATGTCATCTAGGATACAATAACATGTTGTTGGTTGTGAGTCATATAGAAGAATATAGAGACACAAAAGAAGAGGTGCAGAGAGGATGGGATGTTGTTGAAGCTAAAGTTGTTGGTGTAGATGGATAGTGTCAAACAAAAAATATATAGACACAGAACTAGAGGGAAAAGAGGAGAAGAAGAGACTATAGAGAGAGAGATGAATTATGTCAATTGAGATATATCTAGACATTGAGACAAAGGGGCATAGAGGAAGAAAGGCATAGAGAGATAATGTGAAGATAATAATTAGTTACAGATTAGACTTATAATAGAGAGTTATATCTAGATTCATTTATGAATGTATTTTATAAATTAGAGTTTTAGCTCCATATATATTTGATTGGTTGGTGTCATCAGACAAGCTGAGTTGGTGCTTAATTAGGGGATTGGTGTCTCCTTAGGTTTGGTGCCCTTAAACACTGTAACTAGTGAGGTTTAGCTGAGTTTGTGCTTAATTAGGGGATTGGTGTCTCCTTAGGGTTGATTCCCTTAAAAGTGTAACCAATAAAATTTGCAAGTGAGGATTTTAACTAAGAGGCTAGATTAAAATAGTAGATTATATCATTTATTCTCATCATGATTTTTCCCTATAAATCTGGTGTCATGTGAATTTGTGTGTGTGTGATCTCTATATATTTGCTCTTATCTACATATATATTTTAATATATTATAAAAGGTATTAAAGGACTAGTTTTAGTTGATGTAGTGATTCACCCCCCCTCTCATTAGATAGTTGTGTTTCAACATAGAATCCATACATGACATTCATCCCTTTTCTTTGGATGTACTAGAATTTGATGACAATTCTGTTAAATTAGATCTCCCTAGGAAAATTTTTGATGATGAGAGTAGTGATGAGGATTCACCTCCTCCACCTACAATATATTTAGAGGATGAGGAATATCCTCTTAACTCTCCAAGAACTAGTACTATTTAGTCTAGATAGACACTACAAAGTGATGTCAAATGGGTTGTAGATCCATTAGACACCAAGAGAATACATTCATAATTATGGGATGTTATACATGTTTTCATAGCATATAATTATAATCCATAGTCATTTTGTGAGGTATTGGGTACTCTTGAGTGGGATACTATTATGGAAGAGGAATATGGTTAATTTATGAGGAACAACACTTGGGATTTAGTCTCTCTCCCTAATGAAAGAAAACTTTTTCTATATAGGTGGATCTACCAAACAAAATTTACAATAGATGGGTTCATGGACAAGTTCAAAACATGTTTGGTATCAAAGGGTTTTTCTCAGGTACCTCATATTGATTATATCAAGATATTTTCCCCAATTGTCAAAATGAACTCAATCTGACTCACTCTTCCCATTGTCATAACACATTGCTAGGATGTTCATGTGATGCATGTGAAGATTTAATTTCTTGATGGTGACTTTAAAGAGGAAATAGTCATGGAAAAACTAGAAGGATTTTGGAATATTCCTCCTTATTTTATAAAATTTAAAAATTTATATATGGAATGAAAAAATATCCTCATGATTAATATGCCAAGATTGACTCTTTTCTTCTTTTGGTTGGGTTCATGAGATGCCATTATGATTTGAATGTCTACATATTATGATAGGATGATTCAATATTGACTATGCTTCTTTATGTGGATGACTTATTGATCACAGGGATTTCATCATCTACCATCATAATAGTGAAAACTATTTTGTGTAATAGGTTCTCAATTACTAAATTGGAATTTTTATAGTTCCTTGGATTGAAATTTATCAGTTTGAATTTGGGATCAATATTTCACAATCCAAGTATGCTCTTGATTTACTTGCATGATTTAATATGGATGATTATAATCCAACATCAAATCCTTTTCTATTTGGTGTGAAGATTGAGGATAATTTTCCATATTATTTGGTTGATTTTACCTCATATCGACTAATTTTTGGAAGTCTCGTCTACTTTATGTACACTAGACCTTATATTACATATTCAAAGGTCATGGTATCTATATTTATGTAGGAACCACATGAGTTGCACTGGAAAGTGTCTAAGTGGATTCTTCACTACATTCAGGGTACTCATAGTTTTGAGATTAACTATGGATCAAACATAGACATTGACTTGATTTTTTATATAAATTTAAATTAGGTTTTTGATATTTAAAATTGTAATTCTATTTTATGATACACTTTCTCTATTAGTTTAGAATGATTTACTAACATTGTTATTTTGATAATATTCAATTATCAATATAGTTGGTCAAGTAAGAAGTAGAATGTTATTACTTTATCTTATTTAAAGGTAGAACACATAGGATTTTTTAATTTTTCCACTAAGGCTATTTGGTTTCAAGGTATTCTCACTGAATTTGGCATCCAATTTTAATGACCAATAATCACCTTCTATGAAAACTAAAACACAATTCATATTTATTATAATTCAATAATCCATCAATAAACCAAGCATATTGAAATTCACATGCATTTAATTTGAGAGCTCATCCA
>JARHVA010000122.1:6457500-6720000 GCA_037957365.1 Torreya grandis | reverse complement strand
AAAAGAGCCCTTCCTTTCCTTATTTCCTCAATATAAACTCATATATCTCTCTTTTTTTCTCATTTTTATCTTATTTCTAAATTATACTTGTGTAGATTTTAGTAACAAGACTTCTTATAATATCACATGGGTTTTTCTCCGATACATCTAGTTTTTCACTTTAAAATTCTTGTCTCATTTGTAGTTTGGAAATTTAAAGGTAGCATTGCTTTATATTTTCTTCATTTTATACACTTTCATTTGTCATTAATGAATGTTCTTGGGATAATTACTTCATACTATTAGACCTAAGTTCATATTATTGATATTTTTTTAGAAGTGTACATATTTTTTTAGATTTTTTTTAGTTTTTTTTGCAAGGGCTCCACCCTTATTCTCCATTTAAATCTATTTCCCTATATTTTTTTTATTTGATTTTGTTTTTCTCTCTAATTGATTGATGTAGGTTTCTCCCAAGGAGTATTTTTGAACTTTTCTCCTAGTTTTAAAAGGCCCTCAAGGTATTTTTTTAATTGTTTTCAAACCCATACAAGCAAATAAATAAATAAGGATTCAAATTTAATCTTTGTTCTAGTTTTCTTTTTTGTAAAATCTATCTATATTAGTTTTCCATTTTATTTATTTCACTTTATCTAGTTTAGGAATGTGTGTGTGTGTGTGTGTGTGTGTGTGTGTGTGTGTGTGTGTGTGTGTGTGTGTGTGTGTGTGTGTGTGTGTGTGTGTGTGTGTGTGTGTGTGTGCGCGCGCTCTTTTTTTAAATATTGACTATCTTAGATTTTGTCATTTCTGAGTAGTTTTTTTATTTTTTTAAAGGAAAATAATATATATTCATGTTCTTTCTTCATTTCTAGGAAATTTTATCTTAATCAATATTAAATCCTTATTTTAGGCTCATTTTTTTTTTAATTTCATGTTTGTGTTTTGTTCCAATATTTAAATTCCTTCAAGATTTTGTTTCTAGTTCTCTTTTCTAAAGTTTTTAGTAGATTTTTATTTTTTTAATTTCTATGTTTTTTCCTTGCTCTTGTCTTCCTTGAGTGTGTTTTATTTATTTATTTTTGCTCTTAAAAAACATTGTGCATCACCCTCCTTCCCAACCAATATTTTTTCTTGCATGAAACACCATTTTTTCCTCTAGTGCCTTAATTTTTGTCAGGGTTGATGCATTTATTCCAAGTTTTTCATCTTTTTCAGATAATTTCATTGAATGCTATTCTATTTTTTAGTCATTATCCTCTATTATTTATTTTTCTTTTGGCATATTATTTGGCCATGCATTGCCTTTTTTATTTCTATCTAGTTATCTATATGGCAGTTCATCTTCTCTTGCACGTTATAGTTCTTCTAAAAAGTTGTTTTTTTCCTTTGACAAATGCGTTCACTTTGTAGGTTTTTTATCATAAATATAAATTGGTTTTTTTAGCATAATCTTTATTTAATCAATTTAATAAAAAATAGATTTGATCATCCCACCTTTTTATAATCAAAAATACAAAAAAAGATCCTTTTTATATAGGTTATACAATTTGATTTTTACATTAAGATTTTTTTTAAAACAAAACATGGATATTTATAAACATCTATTTAATTTGGATATCACTTCAACAAAAAATTAATTCAATAAATTCATTTCTCTTTACAATAATATTCCAACTAGAAATTTCATTAGTTTATTATTGTAATTTATGAGTTTCATATGGTTCATATATTAATTGGAGTTTTTGTTTAATTCAAAAACCAAAAAAAAACTCGTTCTAATAATTAAAAAAATTTAATTGGAATATTTATATTTTTTTAATCTTATTTATATATATATATAAACAAAGTTTTTAGTTAAGTCCATCTAAAGATTATACTATAGTTGTTTTTATCTTTTCCATTTAAGCTTGAAAGACTCTTATAGCCATCTTGTTCTTGGTACCTTGTTTGTGCAATTTTTTATCCTTTTTTTACAGCTCTTATTTCTTCCTTAATATCTCTTTTTCATTTCAGATAAGTCTTTTATTTGGATTTCTTGTCCCTCCTCTGCACCTCCTTTGTCTAAGTAATTTTTTCTTGCCTATTCACTTTCCATGGATTGGGTGATATTTTTCATCACAATGACTCAATTATTTTCCAAACTCAAACTCACGTATACCAATTTATTGGCATGTTATTATCATTGATGTCAAGGTGAATCTAGTGAAGGTGAATGGTGAGTGTTCATTTAGGTAGTACATGATATGACAAGGTGAGATTTTTGATAATTATCTTATCTATTGGTTAATTTCATGGTTGATATCAAGGTTCAACTCAACATGAAGTTTTTCAATATTGTCATTGAAGGTTATTATGAAGGTATGATGACAAATAGGTCTACAAAAGTGTTATTGAGAGTAAGGCCAGTTAGCAGTCAATTGTGTTAATAATATTGGAAGAGTATTTATATATTATATCAATGATATGAGTGTTTTATGAGTGTTATTATGTCATCTTGAGTGATATCATTAAGGTCAGTATGTTTGAGCATAATTAAGGTGTCCTGTGAAGCCTAGTCTAGACCTTGTGAGAAGGTATGTGAAGGTATCATGGTGAAGTGAGAAAGATTAGGAAAGTGAGAGTATGTTTGGCATTGTATAATATTTTGAGATAGGTTTATAATCCTTCAGAAGTGTTGTAAGGTGGATCTTTGAGGGTAAAGGCATTCTATCTTGGTGTGTACTTAGACATTATCTAGCCTAAGAAGGTATCATGATCTATTTTCAAGGCATGTGAAGGATGTATGGTAGTGTTTAATCATGAAATAGGTTGTATGGAATTATATTTAGATATTTATCATGATATTGAGGTGTTGAGATCATGGAAAGAGGCATGAAGGTTAGTTCAAGGCCTAGTAAGGTATGAAGACTATGGTGTAGAGAGAGAGATTGTATACTAATAGGGTATCAATATTAGTTTCTAAGGAAAGTGTGAGTAGGTGAGAATATAAAAGGGTGATTAAAGTTTTTTTAGTCATGTGCATGAAGTTTGAGGTTCTAATTCTAAGGAGAAGGCATGAAAAGTTGTTTGAAGTTCTCTCAAGTGTTCAAAATGAAGGATTCGAGAAGGATTTTCTTATGCTCATTAACTCGTAAATATTTTTCATGGTAACCTAATAAATTCATGGTAGATGTTTAAGGGTACTAGCTCAAAATTCTAGGCATTATTTTTTGTATTTAGGGGTTATACTTTATGAATGATCGTTAAGAGTGGAAACAAGTTTAAACCCTCTTAGAACCTTAATAAGGCCCTAATTTTGAATATGTTGATTGAAAGTGACAAGAATGTAATTGTATGATTATATAATTTATTATATATTGTATTGGACTCTCCCAAGTAGCTCCAAATGGTATTGGTTAGAGAGAAGAGAGAGAAAATGTTGAGTTATACGCTTGTTTTTGAAGAAGTTATTGTAGAAGTCAAAAGTTACATTAGAAATAGTAAGATAATATATGGATGATGAAGGTGGAGACTCATGTTTCATGTCCATTAAGGTTTTTGGATATTTTATAGTCTTCAAGTGTGTTAAACCAGTCATCCAAGTTATCTAGTTGTTAATAGGCTTAATGGTGTAAATAGTGAAAAATCCAAGCAGTAGTGAGAAGATGAATTAGAATGTATTTTAATGGTATAATGATGAAACAAAGTGTATATAGATGTTTTTTAATACTTTTAATATATTTTCATGTTTGATATTAAGTTTTGGAGGTCATTAAATATGGTGAAAAAGTTACTCACAAGTTGACATGTTTGGTTCAGATAAAACAGTGAGATATAAGGTCATGAGATTAGTTTGTAAGACCAATAGTTACCACTAGACCATATAATTTTGATATTTAAATATGGTATAAAGACTTCATAGGATCATTTTAATTCATGACTATGTTTTTGAAAGTTTTGGCAATTCTAAGTAAGCTAGTGGCAATGATGAAAAGTTAGATTTAAATGTAATTTCATAAAATAGTGATGCAATAAAATGCATGGTGTTGTTTTTTTATGACTTAAAATTATTTTTAATATTTTTAAAATATTATAATACAATGTAAAATTTTGAAAATTTGAATCCTAAATGGTTTGTCTAGTTCAAGCAAGACTGTGTGAGATAAGGTCAAGAGATTGGTCTGCAAGACCAATGTTTACTATTATAGTTTATAGTTTTTGTGATTGAGGATGTTTTTAAGATGTTATATAATATTTTTAATGTATTTAAAATCATTTAAAGTTTCCTTTTAGGTGTTGTATATCAATTAGTTTCAAGACTAGTTTTTGATAGTTTTAGTAGTTCTAAGTGAGCATATTGAAGAGGTGAATTTAAGCCTTTTTGCCTTGAGTTGAAGTATTTAAAGCATATGGTGATATTATTTAGATAATTTATTTTCTATATAAGTTATTTATTGTCATGGTTATGTGGATAAATGATGTTTTATCTTCAGTTGTTCAAGATAGACTTTTCTGTGTGTTCAAAACCCTAATGTGAAGTGTTAATAGAGTGTTTAAAGTGATGGTTAGACCTAAAATGTGTCATGGTTATTGGAGGATTTTTTATAAGGCATATTTTATTATTTTATGAAAAAAAATTGTTTTTTATAGATGTGTAGAGTGTTCTAACGGGTCATCAGGTAAAGTGTCCTAAAGTAGGCCTACAGAAGGATTTGGTCTATTTAAGTTATGACCGACCTAATATAGTTATTTATTATTAATTTTAAATTGTATTAAATACTATTTTATGTAAAATATAAGTGGTAAAGTGTGTTTTTCCTAATAATATATGTATGAACAATAGGCTTGTACAAGAACAAGGCTTTTTAGGCCTATTTAGGTGAGTTAGCAGATTAATTTGAGGAGTGAATGAGATAGAAGATATTTTAGTGGAAAGATGTAATATATAACATTAAAAGAGAGTATATGGACTATAATTAATATCTAATATGAGGTTTTAGTATTAATATTAAGGTTGTATGACCTAATTAATCTTTAAGAGACCTAGTTGAGCAAAGGGCCTAGAAGGCAGTTTGAGAGGGATAAGAGTGTGAAGAGATGAAGAGGTGGTCATCATATATTAGTTGAGAAACATAATTTTATTAATTTTATAAAAATAATTAGGTGGTTAAGTGGGTGTTATGTTATCTATGGATTTGGTGCCTCCTTGAAAGTAGGTGTTTGCTAAAGCCTAGTCAAGTGGGTGCTTGGCTAGTTAGGGTTGGTGCTCCAAGTGGAGTTGGTGCTTCACTAAATTTGGATTTTTATTATAGGACTATAGTCCATTTTAATATATAAATGGGTTTTATTCCTCTTGAGGTTTTCCCACATATGTGATTTTTTCTTGTATTTCATGTTCATATCTATGGTTGCTTGTGTTTTGTTTGATCTATATGTTTATATGAATGGCTCATGAATGTTAAGTCAATTTGAATAAATTTTTTGAATATTGATTCACCACCCTCCCCTCATTAATTATGATTATAACATAATTACCCTTTATATAAATTTCATATAGAATATATTTTCACTTTCAAACACTTGGTGCATGTAGTATATGACACAGACCTCAAATCTAATACAAAGACTACAACCACTGAAATTCAAGGAAAATAGCAATCAAAAACTAATAAGGCCTTATAATTTATTAGCATGTCCATGACCCCCAAATTTTATGTGCATATTTATGGTTATATTCTTGCATCTACTTCATGGTATAAACTTAAATATGTTTATGAAGTTGTGAATAAATATCATAAAATATAAATTCAATATCAATTATCTGATATAAATTACAATGAATTCAAAATTATGGATGATTTATTGATTAAATTTCACTCTTTTAATTCTTAGATAACTATTTTAGGCATTAAACTTTCATATTTGAATTTAATTCATATTATCATAAAAAATATTTGTCTCAACCTTTTCAACATTTTATTACTAATATTCATTCACAACTAGTTTTTCCTAATTTATATATTCAATTGACATTTGAATTATTTTTTGATTTAGTGTGTCATAAGAACAAAATTTGATTCAATTTGGTAGTCTTAATATTAATGAACATGCTTTTGTTCCTAAACACCAATATAATAATTACAAATAACATGTTAAGTCCAATAATACTTATGATAAAAAAAGATCAAAAATCTAACTCAAAAATTAAGAAAAAGTTAGATGTAATTATTGTGACAAAAACACTCATGATGAAGATCACTTATTTAAGAAGAAATGTGATATTAAAAGTTTAAATCTTAAGTTTAAAGATAACTATATCACTAGTAACACTAAGACTCAATGTAAATAGAAGTATAATACTAGAACTACTTTTAATTGTGCTTTGTGTGCTTCTCCTATTGAATAGATTATTAATTCTAGTGATACTCAACATATAACATCTAATGTTAAGTTATTTAATTATTTAAAATCAGATATTTATAAAAATCATTTGAGTCTTTCAAATCATTCTTCTTGCAAATTTGAAGCCATAAAAATTGTTAAAATCCCTAATGGTGAATTTCATGATGTCTTACTTGTTCTTGATTTAAAATTGAATTTATTTTCTACTCCTTAATTATATAAACAAGACTATAAATTAAAATTATTTAATAATATTTTTTATGTTAAATACACCAAGTAATTTTTTCAAGTATTCTCTTCTTTCTCCTTTTCTCATGATTTTCTTGATTCTATTGATGCTAACTTGTGGAATGAAAGACTATGGCATATTAATTACCAAAGTAATTCACTTATGGATAAACTTAATATGGTGTATGGTTTGCCTAAAATTCTTCCCACTGATTCTATTTTTAATGGTTATATAGCTCTTAAAATTCATAGAGAAACTTTTCCTAAGAATCAATCTTGGCGTGCTAATGAAAATATTATTTTAGTTCATACTAATCTCTTAAGTCCTATGCAAACTCTTTCTAGTAATGGTGTAAAATATTCTTTAACCTTTATTGATGATTTCACTAGGCACGTTTGGATTTACTTCTTGAAAACTAAATATGAAGTTTTAGCTACTTTTATTTAGTTTCATGCCTTTGTTGAAAAATAATCTCATTGTGCTTTACACATATTATAAACTGACAATGGAACCAAATATGTTAAAATTTATTTTATTACATAATTTAAATAACATGGTATTAAACATGATAAAATTGTTTATTACACACTTGAAAAAAATGATGTTGCTAAACATAAACATAAGACTATCACTAAAATGTCTAAGTTTATGTTACATGCTAAAAATATACATTATAAATTTTGGGGTGAAGCTATGTATTGTGTTGTCTATCTAATCAATAAGATTCCCACTAATTCTATTTTAAATATTACCCCTTAAACAATCTGAGATTTGTAGAAAACCTAATTTAAAGGATTTACATATTTTTGGGTGTGATGCATGTGTTCATATTAAAATATAAAAACATAAAAATTTAGATTCTATAGACACCTAAATCTGACGGCCAATGACTTCCAACCAGGATTTTGACCAATTTCCACCTAAAGTGCACACTTTGGCCTAAAAACACTAAAACATGTTAAATGAGTTGAAATTGATATATTCAAGTGCTTATTTTGGCTAGAGTATAATTAAATGGGGCAATGCAATTTATGGGCTAGCTAACTTTGATCAGATCATTTTGAGTCAAAATGCCAATTTTGTTCCTAGGTGCCCTAGATTGATCTTTCCTATCAAATCTCTTACAAAAGACATTTTCCTTTGTTATTTCATGTTGGTAACATCGTAAATGGTATAACACATCTAATGCATCTAACATCAACTTCTAATTACAATCCAGTTAAATTTTGAGCCAATAACAAGGCATTTTGATCAATTTGAGTAATTTGTGCACAAAGTGCTTAATCATGTTAAAGAGATAATTAAACCAAATTAGAGTATAATTAAGAATTCCATTGAAAATTTTTTAATACTTGTTTTTGGAAATTATTATTTAATAACTAAATCATCAAGTGACCTCATTTCATAAGAAGACATCCTTAGGCCATAAATGCCACAAATATAAGGATTCATGCCCCCCATACCTTATCAATGCCCTCCATGCCTCATAATTTCTCCTCTATCCCAAATATTTATGAACTTATATATTAATTTTAATTTCAAATTTGTATTAATTCTTGGCCACACATCTCAATCTTGAGATGGATGATTCAACTTGATTCTAGCTATTTGCAAAAATCTATAAATAGAGAGGCCATGAACATCATTTATAAGCTTAATTTGTGCAAAGTTACCATGTCAAATTTATTTCAAGAGATCTTGCATGCTAAATTTATGATTCTAAAATATTGATCTAAACCAAGCCAAAGCCACAGGGTGCCAATGAGAAGAGGAGATATCCAGGCCTCCTTTGATGAAGACTTAATGCATAAGCTGAACAAGCCACTACAACAAGCATTTGGAGCATTTAAACAAGGTGAAGGATTCTAGTTTTTCTTTACTTTTAGTTATGTTTGTCATTTTTTTTTTATTAATCTCACCCTAGTAACTAGGCATGAAGGTATTAGTTTAGTGTGTTTTTAATTTGATTTCATTTACTAACACAATACTAATATCCCCTTCTTAGTCAAATTCCTAGTTCACAGCTTCTAAAGTAGACACTTTTATTTTTGTTTGTTATGATGAATCATCTAAATATTATAGGGTGTGTGATCCTCAAAATAATAAAATAAATATTAAAAGGGATGCTAGGATTATTGAAAATGTTGTACTTGATTGTGCTTCCAATTTAGATTCTCTTGATATAATTTTTTCTTCTTTTCCTTTTGAATCAAGTGATAATCATAATGTTGTGCATATTGATGTTGTTCCTAAAGTTTTTTATCATTATTCTAGACTTACTCTACCTAAATATATGCCTAAGTGGGCCAATACTATTATATAAGATTCTAAAATTGATGTAGATATTAATGATACTCATAAAACTAGGCAATGATTTTGTAATTATGATTTGATGTCTAAACTTATGAACAATAATGATCCTACAACACTAAAATAATCTCAAGGTAACCCTCATTACAAAAAATAAATGCATGATGAATACGACTCTTGATTTATTATAACACTTGGGACTTAGTCCCTCTATATAAAGGTAATCATTTGGTAAGTTGTAAATGGTTGTTTAAAATAAAGTTTAATTCTGATAATCAAATTGAAAAATATAAAGTTGTATTAGTTTCTAGAAGTTTTTCTCAAATTTAAAGAATTGACTATAATAAAAAATTTGCTCTTGTTACTAATATTCCCATAATTAAATTTATTTTAGATTTAGTTTCTCACATGCATTGGCCTATTTATCAAATCGATGTTAAAGTGATTTCTTAAATGGTGACTTTCATGAAGAAAATTACATGTCTCAAACCCATAGTTTTATTAAGAAAGAAAATAAAAATCTTGTTTACAAGTTAAATAAATCTATTTATGATTTAAAATAATTTCCTAGAAAATGGTACTCTAAAATCTATCAATTTTATATAGCTCAAGACTTTACTCATAGTTCTAATGATCCTCATATTTTTGACAAAAATACTCCTAATGGTATAGTTATCATTGTTTTATATGTTGATGACTTAATCACAACTGGTAGTAATCATTCAATGGTTTATTGAACTTAAAATGATTTTAATAATACCTTTGAAATGATTTATTTGGGCCTCTTAAATTAACTTTTAGGCAATCATGTTTGGCAAGAGGAAGATAATATTTTTCTTTCTCAACATAAATATGCATATGACTTTTTACCTAGGTTTAATATGTTAGATTGAAAACCTGTTCTTACCCCTTGTGAACTCGGTTTCAAATTATTTAATGACATGGAAACTAAACTTGTTGATCCCAATTTCTATTAATAATTAGTTAGAATTTTAAATTATATTACTCACACTCATCCCACTATTATCTCTTTTCTTTGATTGGTTTCTCATTTTATTTCTAAACCTCAAGCTACTAATTTTAAATCTATTAAAATAATTCTTTATTATACTAAATGTACTCTAAATTTTATCATTGAGTTTACCTTGAATAGTAAATTTTCTCTTATAGGTTATTCATATTTTAATTTGTCTGCTAATCCTAATGATCATATATCCACAAGTAGTTACTATTATTCTTTAGGTTTTGGCTTAATTTCATGGAATAGTAAAAACTAGACTACCGTATCATTGTGTTATATGGAATTTGAGTACAAATCTTGCAATCATGTGACCAAGGAAGCTATTTGTCTTAAACTACTTATTATATATTTGGGCCACCCTCTATCTTTGGATACATTAATTTGGTGATAAACAAAGTGTTATTTCCCTAGTAAAAAATTTAGTCTTCTATGCAAGTTCCAAGCACATTGATATTCAACATCACTTTTAGCATGAACTTCTTGAAGATAATCAAATTCTTCTCTCTTTCTATCTTACTGATGAACAAATGGATGATATTTTCACTAAGCCATTATGTAAACAAAAGTTTGTTCTCTTTTGTAATATGTTAGGATTGAAGGAAGTTCTCATCAAGGGGGATATTTAGTGATGCTTCCTCCCTTCATTTTTGTAAACTCTAAAATAAATTTCAAAGGGGAGTGTTAGGATTAAATTTTATTTAGGATAATTTATTTTATATTAAGTTCTTTTTTTTTTTTTTGTGAAATTTTTATATCTGTGAATTACTAATTCACATAAATATAGATTCTATGAGATGTCACTCACCTCTTTGTTTTCCTTTGATAATTGGGATTTACTTGCATGGATAACCCCTTTCCTCACTTGGCACACACCTCTCTTCACTTTATAAGGGACTAGGCCACAAGTGGAACACACAAAGGAGGATTATAAGGTAATAATGGGATTCCTTGTAACTCCCATTCTCTTCCTCTAGTTATATAAAATAGCCCTTCTTCTCCTCATTTCCTCACTAAAAACTCATAACTCTTTCTCTTCCTCTCATTGTGCTCTTGTTTCTAGATTATGCTTGTGGATATTTTACTAACATGCCTTCTTATAAGATCATGTGTGTTTTTCTATGATACATTTGATTTCTCACTTTAAAATTCTTGTCTCATTTGTGGTTTTCACATTGAGAGGTAACATTACTTTGTGTTTTCTTCATTTTATGCACTTTCATTTGTCACTGATGAATGTTCTTGGGATAATTCTTTTAACATTTACAAAGATACTAGAGACGGAATCATGCCTGAAATCTCAATCCTAGATATGAGAGAGAGATATTCCTCCCTAAAAGATAACATAGAGAGACTAAAAAAGAGTTAGAGTAGTTATGACTAAAACAAGTTCAAATGAAGGGTGATAATTTTAACTCACTACTAGAAAAAAAATAACCCATCAAGGGCTAGAAGTTGTATTTTTTTTTTAGAAGGGCATTCATAAACACAATGTCCCCATTAAGAAATGGTGAAAATAATAGTAATGGTAAGAGCATATTAGAAAATAGTGGGCATGTCCCCCATAATTTAGTAGCTAATATATGGAGATAAAATTTACTATGGAATATGTCAAACATATTACCAACACCCATAATAATTATGTCCAATCATGGAGGTATCATCACCAACCCATGAATTGATGTACTCCACTACTTATGTTTCATTCAAACACTATAATCAAACATTCCATGAACATGATGCAATGGTGAATGTATAAGAGAGATATATAAAATGAGTAGTATTAGTCTAATATATGTCATCATCATATCCATAATTAAGAAACCGTGATATATTACATACTAGTCTATAATACTAAAATCATCTAGTTATACAAGATTTTCCACACTAAAATTTATAGCCTTAATATTATAATAACAGTCAAAAATAGTACCCAGGTGGAGGTTAGGGAAGATACAAAGGTATATAAGATGGGGGAAGAGGGAACTATCAAGGAGGTAGATGTTATGACCAAGGATAAAGTCATACAAGACTACCTCATACATGTTATAAGTGCAGAAAGATCATCCACATTATGTGAAAGTGTATCGAATAATAAAAAATGGAGTGTGGTCTCCATCATGAGAAAATAACACGCAATTAATTTTATTATGTTAAAATGACAAAATTTTATAATGAGGCACCAAAAACTAATGATCTAGTATCATCACCTCCATGGAAAGGCATGAAACACTTAAATAAAATACCAAATGTCTAAGAATCCAAATGATGTTGCATTAAGGTCAGGGATAGAGAGGAAGATAATAAAAATAGAGAAGAGGGATAGTGTTCACATAAACTATTAATTATTTTAGATAAATTAAAAGAATGTAAAGTAATAATAAATGATCATAAGGAAGCTAGACTTGAAAATTAGGGACTATGGTCCCTTGACCTATAGTAAAACTCTTAGTCCCATGAGAATCAATGGTAATTATTTAAAAATCACTGAGGCCAATTCTAGCGTGGCTACTCTGCCCACATTTTTTAATGATTAATACACTTTTGCCTTGAGTTAAATTGTTTCCATCACATGTTAGAGTGTTTTCCATGATCACTGAATCAATTGAATGAACTAGTTCACTTAATGTGAGACAAGAAAATGCATAAGGTTATTAAAAGTAAATAGAATTATAAAAAGAGTATTATTACACAAACTTGGAATCAAACATCCATCATATTCCACCCAATATCAATAGCTCTCACTCCACATAAAATAAAAAGGAAGATAGGTCCTCAAATAGGCTGAGGAGAGGCATAAATCTAGATCCATATGTAAAAGAGAAAATGGGTCAATTGCTAAGCGAATAGTAATCCCATGTGTAGCATGTCAAGCCTCACATGTCAACATTGGTTACCAAATGAATAGTGTAACCATGTTTACTTCAATTAGGCATGTGCATGTGAAACTAATGACCTCATTATTATACTAAATGACCTAATTTCCACATAATAAATATTAATTTACATGAGTGTATTAAAACCTAAATGAAGTGAAAATTTTACACCAACACCCTCCCTTAAGTGTAGCTTAGGTGGGTAGTAAAATTGGGTCCCAACAACTAGGGATGATGAGGTACCCAAGTACAAATAAATCTCTCACAAAGTGTAGAAATGGAGAAAAACTATAGGGAGAAAAATTCCCCCAAAAGAGAGAAAATAAGTAGAGGAGACTAAGACCCTCTAGAAGATGATGTTAAAGCAATCAGTACTCCAAGTACAACTTGCAAGATGATGAATGTTGATGATGAGATCCTCTACCTAAAGATTGAAGATGTTCCATCCACATTAAACAATGTTTCTTTTTCCTAAGGAATAAATTGATGAGTGTATTGAAATTATACACATTCCACAATGGAAAATGAATGTAATAGTACAAATATATCTAAATAAGGTCTAAATTAGATCTGTGGAATAGGTCTAGTTAGAAAAAGCATAAAAATTAGAGGTAATACCACTAAAGTAAACCAATCAAAATAATGAAATAGACCATTCATGGAAAGAATGGTCATGTGAAGTGTGGATCATGGCTCACCAACTAAAGAAGAAAAATCCACAGGAAGAGATGAGTCATTAATGCTCTTAAAATGTGTAATCACACTATAAATAATAGAGTCATCCTAAGTCCTATTCTATGATGGATATGGAAGATAAACATCCTAAATAGGAATGAATGTAGACTCTATAATAAAAAAAACTAAGATCTATCAAATTCTCATCCTATAGTGATGGTTCGATAGAAGGAAGAGCATAGTCCACCTAGAATGTGTCATCATAATAAATAGAAGCAAGAGGAGAGAGTATAATACTATCCAAAGAAACAATTTGAGGAGTGATATAAATCTCAATAGGATCTATGAAAATACTCTAAAGAGTGATCTAATCAATGGAGGGACAATCTATGTGATCCACATGGTGGTGTAGATCCCAAGAAATGTGAATTAGTAAGTAATCATAGACATAGTCACAAGAGTTAGCCCAATCATTGTATTGACCTAGGTCAATAAAATAATGAATATATACATATAATTATGGTATAATTTAGCTATCTATGAGTGAATGTTTCATGTACACATGCCATGAAACATAATTAGTCTTCCCAATAAGAACCATTGGTGTAGACTCAACGTTCCCTCATAGGTATCTGTCAAGTGGAGTCAACATGATCACAACTAAGAGTAATAGTGCACACTCTAGAGATGGACTTTGGACTATGCCAAAAATGTGTCCAATCAAATGAGAGAAACAAGTACACAAGTGATAATGCATTCTTGAATGGATGTTAGTCTCAATAAAATATCTAGTTTTAGCACTTTATATTTTTGTGAACTTTAAAATGAAAATATGTCTAATGCATGGGAAAATTAAAAATATGAATTTTTACAAAACACATCACTCAATTTTGAGTTATCAATAAAAATTTATCACATAATAAATTTCTTGTAAATGAGGCCTATTTAATAAAACTTGCACTAAAACTTTAAAAAATAATCAATGGTGAGAGTAGACCTATCCTTCTAACCACTCATTAGAATTAGAATCAAACTAATGACCTCCCATTCATGACACCAAGTCTTAACCAACCCTTATATTTTTCTAGTTGTCAAAATTAAATGAAAAACATTCACTTAATGAAGGTAATCAAGCTAAATTTAACAAAAATTAATAATTTTTAAAAATTTGGGAAAAAGGAAGTAAAGATTGACTTGGCTATTGAAGATGGATCTTGCCTATTTTGTCATGTACAAGTCTACAATGTTGAATATCTCACCAGGAATATTTTTTATGAAGTTTGGGTGCCACAATGGAATCCCACATCCTAAATGAAGTTGTTCTATATTTTGTTGAATGGAGGCTCAATTTGAAGGATTTAAAAGCAAAAAATGGTCCCCATGTCTATGTTCTTACTGAAGGAAGTAAGAATGGCACCAAAATCTAAAATAAATAAGTTTTAAGTGTTAAAAATGGCACCCTAGCACAAAAAACGTGATTTTGTTGTTTTTAAACCCTTGGATCAAGAACAAAAAAACCTTGGGATGTGAGATGCCCATGAGTGTAATAAGCTTCCAGCAGATATTAAACACTTCACTCTTCAAATCACACCCTTCCAAAACAAGGAAAATCTACTAGCATAGAAGAATTATTAGTAATGGAGAAGGTAGCAAGATATAAATGTATCATTATTTTTCAAATAAACTCATGATTCCAATAAAAACTAATAACACTAAAAAGATAGACAGTCCAGTGTGAGATCAGCTCTGATACTATGTCAAAATGTTTGCCAAGATCACTAAATTAATGTAATGTACTAGTTCACCAAACATGAGACAATAAAATGCATAAAGTTACTAAAACTAAATAGAATCACAATATGACTATTATTACACAAGCTATGAATCAAACATCCATCATATTATACCCAATAGCAATAGATCTCACTCCACACAAAATACAAAGGAAGATAGGTCCTTAAATAGGTTGAGGAGAGACATAAAGACACATCCATTTGGTAATGAGAACATGGGTTAGTTTCCAATTTAATATTAATCCCATGTGCAACATGTCAAGCCCCACATGTCAATAATGGTTTCCAAATGAATACTCCAACCATGTTGATTATAATTAGGCATGTTCATGTACAACTAATGACCTCATTATTATATTAAATGACCTAATATTCACCTAAGCAAGATGAATTTACATGAGTGTAGTAAAAACTACATGAGGTGAAAAACTTACACAAATATCACAATGATTAGGCACTATCCCATTGATAATTTGTATAATCATATTAAAAATAATTGTGGTGAGAGGCATATCAGTCTAGTTAGAAATAATTTTATTATGCTCACATTCTCTATTAATTTGACTTCACATTATCATAAAGGAAATAAGGGGGACATATATTCTATGAGGAAAAAGGGGGTGTTAGAGTTAGGGTTATACCTATTTCATACACCAACCTGAAGGAACACACTAAAATTTGGCTCAAGCTTAAATAAGGAGGTCTCACTCCTTTAATTGAGTATATCCATGGTTATGATTCAACTCACTCTTGATTTTTCCAAGTCCTAGACTAACAAAACTATTTGGATGATGGGATTCATGTTGGATGTTTCTAAAGATAAAATTGCATTTATCACTAGCATGATGGCAAATGGGGCTCAAGTTTTCAAGAATAGAAGAAGGAAAAATGAGTTGATTTAAGCTTTTTTCAAGGCCAAGGAGTGTATTCATCACATAGGTTCTGGGTTCCTCATAATAACCTTTCCTTACCCTTGGGAATATATTTTCCTTTACCTCATGAAGTACCTCACTCTTTAAGGTAAATACTATGTCATCTACTCATATCATTTTATTATGCTAAACCATTTTAGGCATAACACCCACATTAACCTTCCTTTTTTCCTACTCATGCCTCTTGAGAGTAATATTACAGCATACTAGGAGGAAAAAACCAATGTCTTCCTCCATCAATCCCTTATTTTCCTCCTTTTTAATTCTACTCTTCCCATGGTTGAGCTAACCATTACATATAATGATGGTGAGGATGGGTCAACTAATGGGGTTGATCATTATCTTAGTTCTAAAAAGAGCCCTATGAAAAATGACTAGGATGATGCCAAGACCTTGGCCCATTTCAATAGTAACATCAAACCCATAAATTCCATGAAATGCACTAAGAAAGGAAAAGCCACACTAGGTGACATTTCTAAAGGACTTGGTAGCTCCAAATTAAACCCCATCAATCTAGATGGGAAAAATAACCTTGAGACTAACACCCCTTTTAATAAATTTTCCAATCTTGACAATGCCCTCCTCACTCAGCTCAACCTTCTTAAGGACCTAGTGAATGAGTTTAAGAAATCCAAGTAAGTACTTTTCAAATTTTAACTGAAGATCGAAGGCCACGATAAAGACTTCAAACATTCCAGTTACAAAAGTAACTAAGACCTCCTCTAATTTTAGGAAGTTATGTAGATAAATATGGTGTAAATTAAGGAGATGTAGAACAATATTAAATCTAAGGTGGTAAAGGGCTTGAACACTCCCAAGGTGGCTGAAGGAAAAGGTAAAAATAATAAGAAAAAATTCTTGAAAAATGAGTGGTGGAAGATAATATTGATGATCCATGTAAAATAACTCACAATAAGTAGAAAAGGCAAGAGGACACCCCTCCATAAAAACAAGACACCATAGTTGATATCAAAGTATATGATCTTAAAGAAGATATGTAAGCTAATTGTTGATATCTTAGCCTCACAGGCCAAATATCAACCCCTAAAATCAAAAACCTTTTCATGAATCCCCTCCAAGCTTTTATATGGTGATGTTCATGTATTTTGATGTCTTCTTTGGTCTCTTTTGTAAGTCTTTTAGCATTATCTGAGGTGTCATGCTATGGGCTAGTCACGATTTGGGGGATCCTTATGAAGTAGATGTTTTAACATCTTTGGGTGATGTGTCAAGTTGTCATGATGGACCCTGAATGAGTGGAAGAGTTTCAAAGTGGTTTTTGAGGTTTAGAGAATGGTCTAAATATTGTTTTATAAGGTTAATGTTTCCTAGCAAAAATTAAGGTAATTTCAAAAGTTTAAGGTTTCTATTTCTCATGGGACTTAGACCTGTTTTAACCATTTTCTTAAGGGGGACTTTTTCTATCATGATATAGGGGTGAACAAGCTTTGTTTATGTCATAACATGAATTCTAAATTATATCCTAGCTTATCTTATATAATATACTCATTTAAACTAGTTTCAAGCCTTCATAAACCCCTAAAGTCATCAAATGATTGTCAAACATGTTATATGAGCCAAAATTCAAGTCACATTGTATTATAGGATCTTAAAAAGGTTTTATTTCTATCATATAGTCATAACAAGGTATTTTTATGCATAAAAGGGTCTATTTTAGTAGTTAAACCCATCTTTCACTCACCAAATAGGCCCCACTCATGTGAAAATGTGATTCCTCAACTTTCCCAACCATAACATCTAATTTGAAATATTTTTTAACCTCTATTTTCCATCCTCTCACCCTCCAATGACATTTTAAGGAACTAAATCATGAAAAGATGTAGAAAAGGAGGGGTTTTATAGGAGTTTTAGGCCTATACAGACCTATACAGACATGTCAAGGTTAGATTAAATCATAAATATATAGGGTGGAATTTATTTATAAATCATGTGAGGGAATCCAAGAGTTTCAAGCCAATAATAACCAAAACCTGATCCACTTCTTCCATTGAGCTTCTAGGTAACTCGAGAGAGCCAGTCAAGTTTATGGTTTGTATAGACATGAGAGAGAAAGTGTGGATCCAATATTTTGGTGAAATTAATGGGATATTATGACCTTTACATTATTTTAATTATTATGTATATTCATGGACCATACTCTATGAACAATATTTAAGAATTTAAGTAGTTATAATTGCCTTCTTCATCTATGTAAGAGTCAAATTTACAATGGTTTTAGTGAAATTTTGGTTAGTTTGATGCAATAAATTATTATTCATGTCTTATACAAGTCCTAAATGTCATTTCATTTCACTTTCCACCCCTATTTCACATGTGTGATCCCTAAATATCAAGGAAACCTCCATATTGTTACATGTTCAAGTTGTAAATAGAATTTCTTCATATTGTAGAGCTTTTATTGCATAAAATGGAAGTGATGGTGGTTATAGGATTGGATTATGGTTCCTTAGAGTAAAATAAATTATTCTCTACCTCCTAAATATATTTTATCCACAAAATTATCAAAAAACTCCATCAAGTTATGCTCTTTTGTAACTATCATGTATGTAATGTAACCTCCCTTACAAGTGAGAATAGGGTAGATACAAAGAGTCATTGGGTTATTTTAGAGACACACATAAGCTCCATATTTAATTAATTATCTATGATTTTTCCCTAATTCCTCAAACTTCCCTATACTCAATCCCATTCTCATCTTTAAGCCATTGACAGATAAGCCCTCATCTACGCAACTATAGGTCTTTGTGCATACTAAGAAGATGAATTTTTCATTGTTGGGATGGGGTATGAAAGTTGATAAACCTTGATGTGACATAATGATCTATGAAAATCATGGGAAATTAATGATTAGGGTTATACATAGGGATCAACACCATCAACCCATCCTAAATGGTAAACTCAATCAGGAATCCCATTAAGCACACACATTACTATGACTATAGAGTAAGATAAAAATTGATGATGTGATGATAAAAATAAGGTTAAGGGGGAAAAATTGGAAAATATAGGTCCACCAACATGTTTATGAAACATAAGGAGATAATTAAGTACTAAATAACCTCTCAAATGGCTCACATAGTCATAACAAGCTTAGTATTGAGTGCCTATTAACCTGACTATAGGAGGAGAGTAAGTTGATCATAGGAGCCCTATTTTGGGTTAAAAAAGGATATAAGAAGAACAATGGAAACATGTAAAAAATTTAAAACATTTTTCAATGAGTAAAATACCCCCCTCCCCACACAAATGGAATTCATACTTACAGATAGCAAGCCTAGAATTGCCACATACTTGTTTGACTGTAGGTGGAGAACAAGTTAAAAATAAACCCTATTAAGGGTGTCTTCAAGGTGATAATAATTTATTTATATTGAGAAACCACATAGACATGGTGCTCAATTTTTATAAATAGAGAGATAATTGTCATGAAAGAGAAGTCCACTCTCTCATGTAGTCAAGACACAAGAATGCCACCTATAGGTAGGATCTTTTAGTAAGAGCATGAAAAGGTGAGATAACATGTTGGAATTTAAGATGTAAATATAGAATCAGAGTGTCTTGACTTATCCTCCAAAAATTCATAATGTTTCACATTTGAACACTCTATCCCTCTAGAGTAAAAAAAGGGTCTTGATAGGAAATTAGGCCTAGTAGGCCTAAATATGTAGTCTTAGGCATGTTCATAAAGGTTGAGGACATTGGAATGTTTGAAAGTGTTTGAGAGTTGAAAATACCTAAGGGGAAAGTAATAAAAACATAACAAGGTTTCTAGGAGGATGAGAGTCTCAGTGAGGTAAAAATGCACCAGACCAAAGCATTTGGGTTATACAAGCCTAATTATCCGTAAACCTTAATTAAGAGTATGGGGAGTAAAAAGAGAGAAAACTTGAGAGGAATCTATTCCAAAGATTTTTGTCAGGGCCTAGATGCATGTCACATAGGTTTATATTCCTATCAACAATTTAAAGAGAGGAGACTTCTCAGGCCTCTAGTAGCACTAGCTAGTTCAAACACCTAGACTGAATAGTGATGAGTATGGAAGGCTTACATAAAAAAAGTGTGCAAAGGTAGTGGTTTGGGAAAATGAAGTAAAGTAGACACACTTCATGTTCATAATGGAGGATGGATAGTTTCCAATCCTAGTCAACATGTAAAGATAAGCATATGCTACTTAATGATCCATGAGGGCTAATTGGATCATGATGCCACCTTCATAACTATCATGAGAGGGAATTAACATAAATTGGGCATGGCCATGATTTTAATAAGGTCATACAACATTGAATCAAAATCCACCACTCCATCTTAATGCCCAAAAGGCTCATTGAAGACCACCAACCATGAAGGCAATACATGTTGAGATGAGGGGAGTGTTATGGACACTTGTATTGATGATGTAATAAATGAGGATCATGCATGACCTCTACATACAAATTTCATGATATGTTTCCCTCTCTCACTTTCTCATTATTCTATATATTGAGTCTCTAAAGACATTATATCTATCCTTCAGTTGGGTATGAGGAAACTCTACATAATTTTGTACTTTATAGACTTCTTGAGCTAATACAGGGATTATTTCAAATTTTTTAATACTGGTTTAGTGTGTTTTTCTTTTTTGATTTGCATATGTGGTAGGTTTATCTCCATTTTTAGGTCCTTACATCACCTAGTTTCTTGTATGTTATCCTATGTAGGTCATGTGATGTGCCAAAGTGTTGGTATCTATGTTTGAAGAGCAATATAGTTGAGTGTCTTGAACAAGCCTCTTATTAATTACCTTGAAGTTTTAGACATCCATCATAGACATCACATGAAACATTGATGCCTAGAATCATTGAATAGAGTGGTCTAATTCATGTATTATTCATTAATGTTGTTTAAGTTCAGTTAGAGTGGATACATAATATTAGAGCATCACCACTAGTAGCATAGGCTTATTTCATGCATTTCACCATCCCTTTTCAACCCCAAAAAAGTTAGTAGGTTTATTATTTGAGCCATAATGGATGCACCAAGGGGGCCATCCCCATAAACTAGAGTTTTATCCCGTCCACAAGTCACCCATAGCCTTGGGCTAGTCCCATGTTACCCCAAACTCTGAGAGGTCTAAATAATATTCTCCTAAGGGTGCAGTTTGGAGTGTTAATAGTTTTGGCATGCTTGGTGGGACTAGAATTAAAGTGATTTGGAGTATACACTTATAGACTTGGATGACATCAAATAGCTTCAATCACTTCAGTAGAATATCTATAATCAAGTTTCATGCCAAAAGTGGTCATCATAAGATCTTCATCTGAGGGTAAGGATAGTTTGTTGTTGATAATACATTTTATTCTTCAATTACCTAATGATGTCTAATGGTTTGGTATGAATATACTCATTATGTTATACCCTCTATTTATCCCTACATTGAGCCTCACAATCATATTATGACCCATACTAGCCCTATGATCCTTATCACCAATAAAATGTTGACCCTTACTAGTCTTATGTTAAACCCCCTCAACCTGATTATCAGTTTTATAGGTCACTCCCCATCCCAAGTTCACCTCCTTGGTAGCATACCTATCCTCATAATCAGTCTTGGTAGTATCATAATACTCTTATTCAACAAGGACATGTTCCATATAAGTCCTTCTTAGTCCTTAAATAAACTCGCATGGATTATGTAAAGTACATGGTTGACATTGATACATAAAGGAGTTATGGCTAAGATATCCCTAGTCACCTAATCAGGAGTATGAGATCCTCATTATAGTAAGCTAAGAGGAAATGGGCATCTCTTATGAAGTAAAATTAGTCAAGGACAACTAATAACATGTTAGATGTAGGTGGTTTAATTTCAATCATATAGGAGAGACTAGTGGTTCATAAAGGACAATAGATCTAAAGTAAATAACCTCATGAGCCCATCATCATTCTATATCATCCTTCTTCTAATTATCTTATCCTTCCTCAAAAGATAGAGTCAGATGAGTGTTAAAACCATTCAAGTTCCCCACAAGTTCCACAAGACTTCCCTACTTGGAAGACCATCCAAGAAACTATGAAAAGGAGGGAATAAGTGTGTGTTAAGAGGGATGAGTTTCATGTTTTAGATCAAACCTTGTAGGGTCATTCCCTTCCCAATCATCCTAAGGAGATATCTAATCTAATGAGTCTTGACTTTGAATCTCATCTAGCTAGATAAATTAAACTTACAAATGAGCATGTATCTCAATCAATGGTAGAAACAAGAGTAATGAAATCTTAGGATAAGATACCTTCATCTATTCTTCAAGATACAACACATGTTTATAGTTTCAAAATCCTAACTTGGATCCAAGTAGTGAATTCATGGGGAAAGGAAAATTAGTCAAGCATACACCAATATGTTGAAGATAAATGGAAATTTGAAATGATTGAATCCACATCCTTCCTTCATAAAGAGTCCAAATCTTTCCTATTATGGAGGCACTTTCAAAATAATATGTAGAAGGAGAATGAGGTATTGGTTTTCAATAGTGAACAACTTAGTGAGAAGAATCAAACACCCATAACACTACTAAATCTGACCTCTCTTCTATAGGTCTTTCAAGGACCTTCCATTCCACTTCTTGAAAAGGATCCTATCCTTGGGGAGGAAATTGAATAATGTTAGGCTATGGTGGTAATTGATGAAGGTGATTTAAATGATCTAGAAGAAGAAATTTCCATTGGTACACCTCTTGGTGAAGACAGATACAATTCAACCTTCAAATATGTAGAAGATGGTGAACTCCAAGAAGATTAAGGTAAAAGAAGTGAGACACAAGAGGAAAATACATCAATTGGCTAAGGATAAGATAGTCTTGAGGAGCGTGAAGGTAGAGCATCTGTTTAACTTATAGTAGCTACAGGACAAGGAAACAACCTTCAAGAGTTTTCATATGTTCAATAAGAGGTATGTGTTGATGTTTAATCTTCTAATTTCATTGAAGAAAAATAGACTCATTTCTTGCTGCCAAGAAAAATTTGTTAATAAATATGAGGTTCCAATAATGGATGAGATTTTAAAACATGATCATGATCACATTGAATGTCAAGAGGATGATGAGTATCTTTGGTATTAATACCTAAACATTTTTAATTATCATGAGACTCTTCTAGGACTTACAATCCTATGGGGAAGATTTAGGATGATTCAACTATTGACCTTGTTAGGTTTTATGCACAAGTGTAAAAATCTCAAGATGATGAAAGGAATGTTGAAATATTTGTTGCAGTAGTGCCTAAAGTTGAGACAAGTGAAGATACATTAACATTTAGTATGCCTCATAAGGCTCAAAATGTAAATCATGAATACCTTAGTGATATCTGACTGCCATGCCTAGACACTTGCAAAGAGGTTAAATGCCTTGACAAGTCATCAATTTAGATTGAGAAAAAAGAATACACAAACCAAGGCACACTAGCTAGGTTGTCAAGAGAATTTTTACACATGAGAATGGCTAATCAGGATCAACCCATGATTAAGACAAATAATGAGATTGTTCATGTAGAATAAGCAATTTTGGGATGATTTTAACTAGGTTTTTGATTCATATAACCAACCTATGCACCTAATAATGGAGAAAGAGAGTCTAATTGCTCTTCTGAGAAGCTATGAGCATGCTAATATCTCTAGATGCAAGTGGAATATCTCATTCTATGGATAAAACCTGATTAGAATCCAATCAAAAATTGATCATCTGACTTCATGGTGCCATGATGATAAGAGGAGCTTCCCATTTGATCCTAGATGAGAAATAATTTGGGTTTAGGTTAGTTTTTTGTATTATTTTTTTGTCTTGTTTCTAATAAGTATGGTTAACACAAGTGTGGTGTGTTATATGCCTTAGTTTATTTACTATCTTGTCTTGTTTCTTTCTTAGGTGTCTAAGTATTATTTTCCTTTAGTATCCTTGTGTGTGGATATTGTTGTAGTAAAGTGATAAATATAGTTATCAATCCAAGTAAGGAGATGATCTCAATTTGGGTTATGAATGTCATGGAGAGATAGTGAGTTTTCTTGACTAGCAGGTTGGTTAACCCCTGTGAATCACCAAAGATGTTGATATTTTGGCCTCACAGACCAAATATCAACCCCTACAATAAAAAAAATCATGAATCCTATAGTCATATAACATGCAAAAATTGGTAAATTGAGCATGGCTAACGACACCCAACCCTTAGGTCCCTCTTATTTTCTCTCATGACCCTTATAGACATCTTTTCACATATTACCAATCATTTGTAGCCTTCTAGACTTGATCATATCTAATCCAAACCGCTTTTTACATGACTAATCCATCCCACTAGGTCCCATCAGCTTAGGATAATATCACCACACTTGGAATATAACACTAGTGTCACTCCTATCTACTTTTAGTGCTCCTATCTAAGTGCATTTTTGACCCCCAATGATCATTTTCTTCTGATTCCCCATTCTTCTCTTTGTTATCCTAAGGTGAATACATTCAATCCATGACCAATAGATCCCTATAAAAGCCCATTCAAAGATCATTTGGAAAGGGTTGGCAAATATCACTGACTAAGAAAGAATACAAGCAATACTACTCAATAAATCTTCCCTATTCTCTACATATAGCAAGTCAATATAATTACAAGATTATTCAAATCCTTACACCAATCCCTAACCACCTCAAGTACATCTAGTTTAGCATTTTCCATATTCATACACTCAATTTCACAAAGCACATCAAGTGGGATAACTACAAATGGCTTTATCCCTCTTTGGAGTATTGGTATCTAGGCAACATGCCCACACAAGGGGTATGGATACGCATTTAGTGAATATTACACACATTAACCCCACCTCTTTCTCAAAATTGGTCAAATCATAATGGAGAATAGGGTTTGAAGATAAAATCTACTCTATAGGGAGATCTACAGACTTCCAATTGTCCAAACTTCAAAGACAAGGTCACACAGACCTGAAAAACAAAACCCATAAAGCTTAAATCCTTAGGAAAATAGTGGTAAAGATAGACTATAGTATTGGTGCCACTCTTGTCCACTTTTGACACTCCTATCCAATCATAAAATAAAGGTTAGATTGTTAGGGTGTGGAGCTAAAAGCTTCAACTGTTTGCACACACATGAAGAGGATGCTGAAGAACTAGAGCCATCGGCATCAACAGTATGACCGACGTCGGTCAGATGCAGTGGAGAAGGAGACCGGTGACGGTAGGGAGTCGGCCGATGTTGGCAGCACCAGACAAGCAGGGATAGGCATCGATCGCCTGTGCGGTCCAAAACTGTTCGTTGCACGAACAGTTAGTTAGTTGAACCGAGTGTTTGCATGCTAAGAGGCTATTTTAAGTCGCGAGCTGTGTGTCTAATTTTAGTAGTTAGATTTCTATTTTTGTAATCATGGGATTCTATTTAAAGACCCATGAGGCATGTATTTTAATTATCAAATTGATCAAGTAAGAGCATTGAAGCAAGCAAGGTCAAGGAGATCAGCTGAAGCATTCAAGGAGGGATAGTAACTCAGGTTATAGAGTTGGTTTTGTGTTGAGCAAGAGAGAGAGGAAAGAAGGTCTTGAGGTGTGGCAAGCCTTTGAGGTGGAGGAAGAAGTGGCATCTTCCTTATTTGTATTTTCTTCTAGTATTATCTAATACAAGAGTGTGTATTGTCTCTCAAATTCTTTGTTGTCTCATGTTTCTAGTTTCTTAATCATTTTGGTATATTTCCGTGTTCAATTGCTCATATATAAGTAATCAATTGTGCTTCCGTTGGATAAGGGGTCTCCTAACAGTTGGTATCAGAGCTACGATTTGCAGGAAGTAGGTTATTGTTTTTGATTACAGGTCATTCACAGGGTTTTTTGATTGAGTGGGAGTTCAGCAATGGTAGAAGAAATTAAGCTACGAATGGAGAAGTTTAACGGCAAGAATTATCAACACTGGAGGATGCAGATTGAGGACTATCTGTATTAGAAGGATCTGTACTTACCGTTGGGTGGGGTTGCATGCAAGCCCACAGATATGAAGGATGAAGAATGGAACATTCTTGATCGGAAGGCTCTCGGTTCCATAAGGTTGAGCCTTGCATCATCTGTGATTTCTAGCTTATCACAGTGCAAGACAACGGAAGAGTTGATAAAGTCCTTGGCAAATTTATACGAAAAGCCCTCAACTTCTAACAAGGTATACCTTATGAAGCAGCTATTTACTTTGCAAATGTAGGAAGGTGGTTCGGTACATACTCATCTCAGTGATTTCCATGGTTTGGTAAACCAATTAGCTTCAGTCAATATTGTTTTTGATGATGAGGTAAAGGCTCTCTTTATTTTATGTTCTTTGCCTGAAAGTTGGGACGGTATGGTTATGGCAGTAAATAATTCTGCATTTGCTTCTAAAATCTTAAAAGTTGATGATGTTGTGAGTGTGATCTTGAATGAAGAAATACGCAGGAGAAGCACAGGTGAATCATCAGGGAACACTCTAAGTGTGGAAAGTAGAGGAAGGCAAAAGGAGAAGATTGAGCAAGGGAAATCAAGGTCGAGAAGGAGATCCGAGTCCAAAGGTATTACCTGCTAGTTTTGTGGAAAGAAAGGACATACAAAGAAGGAGTGTTGGTTGAGAGATAAAGAGAATAAACATGTAGGTATTGAAGAAGCAAAGGATGCAAATATTGTGGTACAAGATGCTCTCATACTTTCTTTGGATAGTTAGGTAGGATCATGGATATTAGATTATGGTTCATCTTTTCATGCATCCCCAAACAGAGATTTGTTTCATGAGTATGAACAGGGAGACTTTGGAGTGCTCTATTTAGGGGATGGTACGCCTTGTTAGATAGTTGGCAAAGGGAAAGTGCAGCTGAGATTGCAGATTGACAACACATGGGTGCTAAAGGATGTCATGCATGTTCCAATTCTGAAGCAGAGTTTGATTTCTGTAGGAAGGTTGGGTGATGAGGGATTCACAATAACCCTCACAGCGGACTCTTGGAAGGTTACCAAGGGAGCACTTGTTTTAGCAAGAGGTAAGAAAGTAGGTACTCTTTATCTATCTACTTGTACTACTGATTCTACTTCTGGTATAGATTTGAAGATGTGGTCTAATAGGTAGGGTCACATGAATAAGAAGGGAATGGAAGTTCTTGATTCAAAAGGTATGTGTTCAAATTCAGAAGGCATAGATAGAATTCATTGCAAGAAAAGGAAATTTGAGGCTTTTGACAAGAACAGGGATGTCTTGGTGTTTTTGGAGGAGATGAAGGCCAGAGAACAGTTACAGGCTCTGAATAAATTTGAGCAGGGTAGTATGGATAGAGATTTGATCCAAGAAGAGCTCGCAGATAAAGAATTCATCACTCACAGGAACACACAGGCACCGATGTCGATCACTTGGAACCGACATCGGTCAGTCAGACATCGACATCGGTCTTGTGCAGACCAGCAGGGTCGATAGGTCGGGCAGGAGAAGTCTGAAATTGGTCATCAGGACCGACGTCGGCAGGGGGGACACCGGCGTCAGCCAGGGGTAACGACGTCGACAGTCAGGGTCAGTGCAGGGAACCGACATCGATCGGGAGCAGACTGGGAGTTGGCCAAGATCGGTCACTGGGACGGATGATGGGTGGATAGTTAGTTGTCAAGGAGTCTCAAACACCCATATGGAGGTCAGAAAAGGTATGTGAACCTCATATTCATTGTTCACCTTCTTTATATTGCTTACTGATAGTCATGAACTAGGAAGATGGAGGAAGAAATGCAGGTAGAATCCAGAAAGAGTGGGAGCTTGACATGGATGAGGAGTGTGAGTCCTTGGAGTAGAGCCAAACAAGTATTTGTTGGTGGAATTGTCAGCTGGATAGAGGGATGGATTCCCATTTTAGAGAAGAGAGTGGATGGACATCTAAGACAGAAGGCTATGGTATATGGTCTTGAGTTAGCTGCATGGCAATGGAGGTTTGACCATTGTATTTTATCTTTACCAGGTTGGATAATATTAGCTACATTATCCTGTTACTGTATTGTGTTACTTTTTGCAGGGTTTCATATACAGGGAGTTTTCTGAGCTAAGGGTAAAGTTGGTTCAGAAGTATGTCATGAAGAATTTGGGAGCAGCAAAATTCTTGTGGCATAGGTGACAGGTATAGCATCACAGGTTTGCGTGGTGGTTGGTCTTCAAGAGTGACTTTGAAGAGGGATATAGGTCCTAAGGAACAAAATAGATGGTGTACAGGTACAGGTACAAGTTGCAGTTGTTTATCTCCAAGTGGGAGATTGTTAGGGTGTGGAGCTAAAAGCTTCAACTGTTTGCACACACATGAAGAGGATGCTGAAGAACCAGAGCCACCGGCGTCGGTAGTATGACCGACGTCGATCAGATGCAGTGGAGAAGGAGACCGGTGATGGTAGGGAGTCGATCGACGTTGGCAGCACTAGACAAGCAGGGACCGGCGTCGGTCGCCTATGCGGTCCAGAACTATTTGTTACACGAACAGTTAGTTAGTTGAACCGAGTGTTTACATGCTAAGAGGCTATTTTAAGTCGCGAGCTGTGTGTCTAATTTTAGTAGTTAGATTTCTATTTTTTTAACCATGGGATTCTATTTAAAGACCCATGAGGCATGTATTGTAATTATCAAATTGATCAAGTAAGAGCATTGAAGCAAGCAAGGTCAAGGAGATCTACAGGTGTAAGGTCAAGGAGATTAGCTGAAGCATTCAAGGAGGGATAGTAACTCAAGTTATAGAGTTGGTTTTGTGTTGAGAAAGAGAGAGAGGAAAGAAGGTCTTGAGGTGTGGCAAGCCTTTGAGGTGGAGGAAGAAGTGGCATCTTCCTTATTTGTATTTTCTTCTAGTATTATCTAATACAAGAGTGTGTATTGTCTCTCAAATTCTTTGTTGTCTCATGTTTCTAGTTTCTTAATCATTCTGGTATATTTCCATGTTCAATTTCTCATATATAAGTAATCAATTGTGCTTCCGTTAGATAAGGGGTTTGTGATAGTGTCCCAGTCTTTCACAGTGAATATCAAACCCTATCTCAATTGTATCAGCTAGTTTCTAGTTAAGTCTTATTTTTTCCATCTTATTACCATTTTTAGAAAGGTTAATATTATAATCTAATTTATACAAATTAGTAGCTTAATTATTGCATATTTATTTACTAATTTTACTACTCAGACCCTATAACTAAATTAAAAATAATACACCAATATTCTCAAAAATTGGTAAATCATTTTGTGAACCCGACTTACTTCATTTTCACATAAAAACCTTCTAAACCCTAGGGAAAATTTCCTACTAATTTCTCCTATTTTTTTCTTATTTTTTACCTACATAATAAAATCAGCAACCAGTATTAAATTTTAAAAAAAAAATTAGACATTTTAAAATAATTTTCTTTCAAACCCTAGTTGCCCATACTAGGTCCCAGTATTTTCCCAATAATTTTCAAATATTTTTTTATTTTCACTAGCATATTAAAATCATAAATTCACTTCAATTTTCAAAATTCAATAGTAATTTTCAAAAACATTTATTTTTCAAAACCCTATTTGCGTCTTCTAGATCTCTTTAAATCACAAATTTTTCAATAGATTTTTTATTTTTTACTTGCTTATCTAACTTAAAAAATCACTTTAAATTTCAAATTTTCATAGTAAATCTCCAAATAATCATCTTTCAAACCCTAGTTTCATACACTAGGTCCTATTGCTTTTTGAGATATCACCTTACATTCTAAAATCAGATTTGAAAAATGGATCTCACTTATTTATAAATTTTTATTATATTTCTTGCAAAAAATAAGGAGGCCGTCATTGGTCCTATCATGTACATGAATGATGAAGTTTACCATATGTTAATACAAAGCTTAATTATTTATGTTTTGTGCTTATTTTTCATAATATGGGATGATGTTAAGAAAGTTATTATTAAGAATGCTAAGATATATTTTGCATCACCTCCCTTGGATCCTCTGTCTCATACTGATTCATGTTGCATGGTCTATTTTTCTCTTCCCTAGATCACTACCCATCATCAAAGATCCCAGTTGACACCCTTTGTCCCTCCACCACCTCAACCTATTGATTATCTCCACTCTCCTCCCATAGCTACTAATCGTCCTATATAAATAGTATATAATGTGGTTAGAGATATTACTCGATGTGCCACCATGCCTCCTCCACCTAGTCATGAGCCCTGCTACCCTCCCATTCCTTCCCATCCCGATCCCAACCCAACATCACAGGCAAATCTACATGAGGCATATGATATTGTTGATCATTTGAGAAACACACTATCTAAGATTTCTAAGTTAGAACTAATTCAAAAAGACAATGTGTTCAAGGACATACTCTATTAAGGACTCATTCGGACTTTAATGCCCATTGATTCAAAGCCATCTTATTGTACATTAGTGGTCAACACATTAAAAACTATAGAATATGCTATTACTTTTGATCATGATGACATACCATCTTAGATAGTTATTGATCAAAATTTAACACTATTCATACAAGCTCAAGTCAAAAATAGCATAGTTAAGAGAGTTCTAGTTGATAGTGGTTTCAGGCATAACATATGTAATATTACATTCTTAGAAACCATGGGCATGGATATGGCATCCATGAAAAGATCATATAATAACATTAGAGGGTTTGATGATATACCATGATTAACATTGGGCACCATTGCTTTGGATATCATGGTAGGACCCAAAACCCTCTCTACACAATTCTAGGTCATGTTAGGTCCTCTTCATTATAATCTTTTACTTAGACGACCCTAGATACACACTATGGGGGTAGTTCCTTCTACTCTTCATTGATGTGTTAATTTTATCCATGAAGGATACCTATACACATGTCTAGTAGATAACCAACCATTTAGATATTGTCAAACTATAGAGTCATCTTTGACTATTTTTCTAAATGAGACACCTCATATCATAGTTCAGACACCACCTCATTGCATTTCTCTTGATCAGATACATACATATGAGGTTGGAGAGACTAGCACTTCTCACACTCCTCTACTTATAGTTATGTCTTCAGCTCTAGATATTCAGCCAATCACAACAACTTCCACCATTCTAGCTACTCTATTAGTCATGATTCCTATACCTATTACAATTATGCATTCACTAATAATAGTTATAGTAGTACTAGTTGATTCAATAGATATAGTTACTCTATTAGTTACAAACACTCTCATAGCACCATTATCTTTTAATACTATAGCTGATGAGACTCCTATATCATATTTTCCCCTTATGGTAAATTCTAAGTTACCATATGTACATGATGTTGATACAAATTCTTAGGCTTCTTTAGATGATGATATGACACTTACACTCATAAATGATTATTTGTGTGGGTTGATATTTACTCTAGTAGGCTTAGGAGAGTATTGAGATGAATCTATATCTCTCATTACACATCCTAAAACACTATTAGCATCTTGCACTACACTCATAAGATATATTCCACATTTTCAGCCATAAATAGATCACTCAACATATATAGTTCACATGGTTACCTCTATGGATAAAGATCAATTCATTTAGATTCAAGAAGGCATCACATAGCATCAACCAAAAATTATTTTATAGATGTTACTTGATCATGGATTAATCACATTACCTAAAGTAAAACACAGATCTATTAATATATTATCACAATAGGATGGTCACCCATTTTATCTTTTTCACTAGATCATAGACCATCATACAAAGTCATGTAAAACTTTATATCAAAGATTGAATAAACTATATGTTTATGGTATTATTCAAATTATAGCACCATTAGCACTAGCTTCTCTACTT
Organism: Torreya grandis; assembly: GCA_037957365.1. Taxonomy (NCBI): domain Eukaryota; kingdom Viridiplantae; phylum Streptophyta; class Pinopsida; order Cupressales; family Taxaceae; genus Torreya; species Torreya grandis. Next base: position 6,687,974 of record JARHVA010000122.1, on the reverse strand, counting down.
CCACTAAAGTAATCTACTACTAGAGCTAAACATCCCAGAGAAGACTCAGCATCTCCACCACCAGAGCAACCTTCAATTCACCTTTGATATGATGACACCATATACATAGCTTATATAGTATATGATGATACTTATGATGATGATCTTGAAGCATTTTATAATGGCCATGATCCTTTCCTCCATCTCCATCCCTAGTGAGATCCATCATTGGACCCTTTACCCACTCCAACCTAGTCTTTTATGTCATCATGTACATATTTTTTTTATTTATATGCTTGTATATAGCTTTTTTTTCATTTTTTGTATATAGCTTCTTTTCAAAAAAATTTAAGATAATCTTCCTATGATTAATTATACATATCTCAATATAACTTAAAAATCCAAAAACAATATAACATTTCAAAATATAAAAACATTCAAATATGTCAAAACACTAAAAACATTTTGATTTTATGCATTATCCATGATTTACATTTCTACTATTATGCTAGACTTACATTTTCTATTATATGTTATTGTTTGTCAATTTGTCTAAATTGCCATGCTTCACTTGATCTCTTTTGAGTGTGTGCAATGACATCTAAATCTTTGATTGCTTCACTCTACCCATTTAGGGGCATCCTACTTATACATTGAGACATACATCGATATACATACCCATTAGAGGCATATTCTACATGAACACACCATCTAGGTTATGTCATTCCTATACCACACACTCTAGTTATCATGTTGATGTACATTACTTACTAGCTTACATAGATTAATCTATCGACACTCATTAGTATATATCACTTGTGTATTTTTTAGCATATACATAGTTTTATACTAACATGTCTTGAATACTTTCACTTTTTCCTTTGATTAGTTAGATGTTATTGTATTTCTAGTGTTTACATGTTTTCCTTTCTTGCTTTACGTAGCTAGATGTGATTTCATTTATTAGTTTCTATTTTGTCTCCTATATGTGCCTTAGGATAGTTTCCAATTTCCTTTATATATACTCTTCTTTGTCATTTTGGCCCTCATGCCAATCCTTACTTGTTTCAATTGTATGTGTATGTGGCATTTGAATATGCCTTGTATGCTTGCTTTCCAGTTTGAGTGACATGTACCCATGTCCCTTTTTTTCTTGTCTCCTTGGCCATTTTTGTATGGTTCTTGCTTCTTACCTTGTGTGATTGTTACTTTTTTGCTTCTCATTGTTTTCAATTCCATGATCCACATCATGCATGATCTAGCTATCTTGGATGCCATGATGGACATCATGCCCCATCCCTCACCAACTAACAAATAACAACTAAATAGACTTCTAGATTTAATCTAGTATATTTCACATGCTATTACATTATTATATCTATCTAGACATACCCCTATTGATCTAATAATATCTCATTACAAACCATGTTATATCTTGAGATATCTTGTTAATTATCATTGTTATATCATCTATCTTTGTAGCATAACACACTTGTAAGGCTCTTTCTTCTGAGGGCAGTCATTGTAGGGGCTTGATTCCTACCCTCAGAAGAGGGGGAAATAAATAGGGGTTCCATCACATAGATCAGAGCTCCTAACTATAAAAAATTTATCTTTTAGAATAGCCAAAATAGTAGCTAGACATCAAACCAGTCAGAATAGACCAAGCAGATAGTGAAAATATTAGAACAATTGCTAAATTTGGCCAAGGATAACAGTGTCGAGATTGGATAATAGTGTCAGTGCCACTACTATCCATTTTTGATGCTCGTGTCCAAACAACATAAACACTAGACTTTTCAAAATCAAGTAGAAACGTAGGTTTAGCTACACTTTTGCATAATTAGACCAGTTTAGAATCAACAATTTTCAATACACTTTTTGCTCAAAGAATCTAGATATAAGGGGCTTTATACATGGCATGATGGATCTCACTTATATTTTTATATATGGTAGTTGGTATAAATTCTAGATTAGAATTCATGTTCCAGACACTAGTGATTGGGGGAAATGTGTGCAGCACATTTTTTTTCTTTTCTTTTCAAGTTCAATATTACCTAAGCCTTCTTATTAGTTATATGCCTTATTCCATTTGTAGGTGGTTACAATTATTTTGGAGTGGATTTAATACAAGCCAAAATTCTACATTTTAGAGTGGTTTTCAATATAATCCTAGTGCACCATTTTTAGAGTGGCTTTCATACAAGCCTAATCTCCATCTTTCAGAGTGGCCAAGAGTGGCTTAGTTTCTAGAATATATTTAGCTATACACACCAACATTGTTATATAATAGTACATTCATGAGATTTAGGAGCCATATTATATGACATATATTTCATATCGGTATTAGTTCATCGCTTCACTTCATGGGGTAATGATGGAGCCAAAAGACTAGCTAGCCTTTGTATTCGTGAGCCACCTATTCAGAGGGATTAGACACATAGTCTAAACATTGATTATCACATGCATGACCACTTATATTCACTTAGTGGGTGATGATGGAGTTAAAGGGATAGCCTTTTTACTCTTAATCCACTCTTGTGGAATTGAGCACTTAGCTTTGTTTGTGATATCACTCTTGGTATAACATACCCAGCATATATAGCATATCCAACATCACTCAGCATTACAATAGGTTTTGTATTGGTCTACATACCTAGTGAGGTGTATTAATTCCTTTCTCTTCCTCTCTCTCTCTTACCTAAATTTTTACATTCTTGTTTTTGATATATCATCTCTAGTAAGAATTGATCTACTCTTTATTTTCTCTTGTAAATTTGCACTTCATAACATTCTCTCTCTACACACACCCACGATCACATAACTTCATAAGTTTCACCCTTGTAGTTTAGTTCAAGTACAATTTTTATTTTTTATTTATCTTAGTATTTTAACTCTTTTACATCACTAGAATAAATTGGGGTGGGGAGGTGAGGAATGTAGTCATATAAAATGTAAAAATTGGTAACTTGAGCATGGATAATGACATCCAACCCTTAGGTCCCTCTTACTTGATCTCATGACCCTTATACACATCTTTTCACTAATTATCAATCATCTATAGCCTTTTAGACTTGATCTCAACTAAGCCAAACCCTTTTTACCATGACTAATCCATCCCATTAGGTCCTATCAACTTAGGATAATAGCACCATAATGGACTATAGCACCAGTACCACTCCTGTCCACTTTTAGCACTCCTATATAAGTGCATTTTTGACCTCAATGGTTAGTTTCTTATAATTCCCTATCCTTTTCCTTGTCAGCATAATGTGAGTAAAATCAACCCATGACCAATAGATCCATATAAAATCCCATTCAAAGATCATTTGGAAAGGGTTGGAAAATATCACTAAGCAAGAAAGAATAAAAGCAAGGTTACTCAAGCAATCTTATCTATTCTCTACATATATCCAACCAATATAATTACAAACTTATTAAAATCCTAACACCAATCCCTAACCACCTCAATTACATCCAATTTGACATTTTTCATATTCATAAAATCAATTTCATAGAGCACATCAAGTGGGAGAAATACATATGGCTTGATCCCTCTTCAAAGTATTGGTATGTAGGCAATGTACCCACACAAGGGGTGTGGATACATGTTCATTAAATATTACACACACTAACTTAGATATTTCTTGAAATTGGTCAAATAATAATGGAGTATAGAGTTTGAATATAAAATCTACTCTATAGGGAGCTCTACAGACTTTCAATTGTCAAAACTTCATAGACAGGGTCACACATATGTGGCAAACAAAACCTAGAAATCTTAGATATTTAAGACAATAGTGATAGAGGTGGACTACAGTGCTAGTACCACTCTAAACCACTTTTAGTGATCCTCTCCAATCATAAAACAAAGGTTATATCTCAATTTACAATAGTTTACCAGTCTTACAATAAATTTCAGACCCTGTCTCAATTGTAGTAGCCAGTTTCTAGCTAAGTCTTATTTTTTACATCTTATTACCATTTTTAGAAAGGTCAAAATTACAATCTAATTTACACAAATTAGTAGATTAATTATTGCATATTTATTTATTTATTTTACTATTTATACCCTTTAACTAAATTAGGAATAAGACACCAATATTTCCAAAAATTCTTAAATCAAATCCCCTTTAAGATTGTATATGGTAATATTCATGCATTGTGATGTCCTCTTTGGTCTCTTTTGTAAGTATTTTAGCATTGTTTGTGGTGTCATGGTATGGGCTAGACACTATTTAGGAGATCCTTATGAAGTAGATATTTTAGTGTCTTTGGATGATGTGCCAAGTTTTCATGATGGACCTTGAATGAGTGGAAGAGTGTCAAAGTGATTTTTGAGGTCTATATAATGGCCTAAATATTTTTTGATAAGGTTAATTTTTCCTATAAAAAATTAAGGTAATTTCAAAAGTTTAAGGTTTTTAATTCTCATGGGATTTAGGCTTGTTTTAACCTTTTTATTTAGTAAGACCTTTGTTAGCATGATATATGGGTGGCCAATATTTTTTTAAGTCATAACATAAAGTCTTAACTATATTCAAGGTTGGCTTATATGGTAGACACATTCAAAATAGTTTCAAGCCTTTATAAACCCTTAAATTTATCATTTTTTTGTCAAACATGTTATATAAGCCAAATTACATTGTAAACCTTTGAAAAGGATAAATTATGGGTGTCAAATTCTTTTAAGGGATCTTAAAAAGGGTTCATTGCCATCCTATAGTCATAACAACGTGTTTTCATGCATAAAAGGGTCCATTTTAGAGGTCAACCCCATATTTTACTCACCAAATAGGCTCCACACATGTGAAAATGTGACTCCTCAACTTCCCCAACCATACCATCTTATTTGAAATGTTTTTTGACCTCTATTTTCCCTCTTCTCACCCCCAATGACATTTCAAGGAACTAAATCATGAATGGATGCAAAAAATGAGGGGTTTTTTAGGAGTTTCAAGCATTTACAGATGTGTCAGGGTTAGTGGAAGTCATAAATATATAGGGGGACTTAGTTTTTACATCATGTAAGGTAATATAGGAGTTTACAATGAAAAAGAGCCAAAAACCAATCCATTTCTTCCATTGATCTCTTAGGTAGCTCAAGAGAGCAAATTAGGTTTATGGTTTATATAAAAAAGAGAGAAAAGGTGAGGATCCAAGATTTTGGGTAGAGGAAGGAATTCTCATGACCTTTACATTATTTGATTTAGTCTATAGATTCATTTCCCATGCTTTAAGAATAATAGTTAAGAATTTAAGCAGTTAGAGGTGCATTCTTCATCTATGTAGGAGTCAAATTTACAATGGTTTTAATGTAATATTGGTTGGTTTGATGTAATTAGTGATTATGCATGTCTTATAAAAGTCCAAAATGTCCTTCCATTGCACTCTACACCCCTATTTCACATGTGTGATCCTTAAAGTGAAAGGAAACCTCCATATTGTTACATTTATAGGTTGCAAATAGAGTTTCTTCATATTGTAGAGATTTTAGTGCATAAAATAGAAGTGGGTTATGGTTTTAGGATTGGATGATGGTTCCTTAGAGTCCACTAAAGTCTTCCCTACCTCCCAAACATATATGAGAGACCAAATTATCAAACAACTCCATCAAGTTCTACTCTTTTGTAAGTGTCATGTATGTAATGTAAACTCCCTTACAACTGAGAGCAAGGTAGCTATAAAGATTCATTAGGTTTTTATAGACACAAACATGAGATCCATATTTTAGTCATGATCTATGATGTTTTCCTCATTCCCACCACTACCCTATACTCAATTCCATTCTCATCTTTAATTCCTTGAGAGATAAGTCCTCATATAAGTACCCATAGGCATTTGTGGAGACTAAGAAAATGAAGTGTTAGTTGTTGGGATTGGGTATAGAAGGTGTTGATAAACCTTGAGGATTAATAAGGATTTATGAAAATAATATTAAATAAAGGAATTGGTTCAAATATAGGGACCAACACAAATAACCCACCCTAGATGACAAACTCAATCAAGACTCCCATTGAGCACACACAGGACTGTGACTACAATGTAAGAGAAATAATTAAGATGTGATTATAATAAGAAGGTTTAATACGTAAAATGGGAAAATAGAGTCCCACCAACATGATGATGACACTGAAGGAGATAATTAACTACCAAATAACCTCTCAAATGTCTCACATAATCATAATAAGCTTAGTATTGAGCATCTATTGGCTTGAATGTAAGAGGAGAGTAAGTTGATCATAGGATACCTATTATGGGGTGAAAATGGATATAGGATGAAAAGTGGAAACATTTAAACATGTTAAAACATTTATAAATGAATAAAATACCCCCCACACAAAGGGAATTCATACTCATATTCAGCAAGCCTAGAATTGCCACCTACATGCCTAACTATAAGTGGAGAATAAGTTGAACATCAACCCTATTAATCATGTATAAAAGGTGATAATAATTTATTGATATTGGGAAACCACATATACATGGTTATCTATGTTTATAAATAGAGATAAATTTTTCATGGAATAAAAGTCCACTCTCTCACATAGTCAAGACATGAGAATTCCACCTACAGGCAGGATCTTTGAGTAAGAGGCCAAAAAGGTGAAATACCATGCTAGAAGGTGAGGTGTAATTATGGAATTTGAGTGTCTTTTATTTTCTTAAAAAAACTCATAGTGTTTTACATTCAAACACTCTAGTCCTCTGGAGTCAAAAAGGGTCTTGATAGGCTATTAGGCCTAGTAGACCTAAATAGGTAGTCACATGCCTATTCATAAAGGTTAAGGATTAACATGTTTGAAATTGTTTGAGAGTTGAAAAAATTGAGGGGAAAGTAAGAAATACATAACAAGGTTTTTATGAGGATGAGAGTCTGAGTGAGGCAAAAAGGCACTAGGCCAAAGCATTAGAGTTGCACATGCCTAATTATCCATAAACCCTAAGCAAGAGTATGGGGAGTATATAAAAAGAAAACTTGAGAGGAATACACTATAAAGAGTGTTTTCATACACTGAAGGCATGTTACATAAGTTTCCAATCCTATCAATAATATGAATAATAGATGAAACTACTCAAGTCTCTAGTAACACCAGTTGGTTTAAACACCTAGAATAAATAGTGATAATAATGGTAGGATTACATAATATAAGGGTGTAGAGATAGAAATTTAAATGAAGGAAAGTAGACACACTTCATGTTCATAATGGATGATAGATAGTTTCTAAGATTAGTCAACATGTCAGGAGAAGGGTGGGCTACTTAAGGATTCATAAGGGCTAGTTGGATCATGATACCACATTTTTAACTATCATGAGCGGTAATTGAATAGATTTGGGTATGGCCATTATTTGAATAAGGTTAACCAAGTTTGAATCAGCCTCCACCACTCCATTTCAATGCCTAAAAGGCTCATTAAAGACCACCAACCATGAAGGTAATTCATGGAGAGATAAGGGGAATATTATGGTTGCTTGTAGTTGATCATGGAATGAATGAGGATCATTTATGACCTCTACATACCACTTCCATGATATATTTCCCTCTCTCACCTTCTCATTCTTCTATATATTGATGCTCTAAATTAATCGTATCCATCCCTCAGTTAGGTATGAGGAAACTTTGCCTAAGTTTGTACTTTATAGATCTCTTAAGATAATACAAGGATTTTTCCAACTTCTTTTATATTAGTTTAATGTGTTATGCTTGTTTTATTTGTATATACGATATTTTTATCTCTATTTTTAGGTATTCTCCTCACCTACTTGCTAGTATATTATCCTATGCAAGTCATGTGATGTGCCAAAGTGTTAGTAGTTGTATTTAAAGAGCAATCTATTTGATAGTTTCTTAAATAGACCTATTACCTATTACCTTCAAGTTCCATACATCCATTATAACCTTCACATGAAACACTGATGCCTAGAAGCATTGAAGAGAGCATTCTAATTCATGTATTGTTCATTAGTGTTGTTTAAGGTTAGTTAGAGTGGACACATCATATTGGTGCATCACCCCTAGTAGCATATATTTCTTTCATGAATTTCACTATCCCTTTTCACCCTAAAAAGTTAGTAGTTTTAGGATTTGAGCCATAATGGATGCACCAGGGGAGCTATCCCCATAAACTAGAGTTGTATCCCATCCATAGGTCACCCATAGCCTTGGGCTAATCTTATGTTACCCAAAACTTAGAGAGGTCTAAAAAATCTTCTCCTAAGGGTGTAGTTTGTAGTGTTAACATTAATATTTATATTAAATCCATGGTAAATACTTAAGTTCATGTCTCTCTTATTGTTTATCTTTCTATCATTCTTTGTTGATGTTTTACTGACTTCTAGTTTTTCTCCATCTTTTCTTTTATTAAGCTAGAGTTTTACATTATCTTTTTGTTATATTCTTTTTGGACTAATATTTTTTCATTAGTTAGGGTATCCCTATAAAACCCTCTTTGACTCTTATTTTTTCTTGGTTGGAGGATCCTTGTAAAACCCTCTTACCCATATCTAATAAAAAATAAAATATCATAATGATAACTCAAGGAAAAAAAATAGGAATAATGATTGAGGAACCAAAATAAGAAAAGGGAAGTAAAAAGATAAAGACCTCGAGGATGAGTCAAACACCAATAATGATAAGGATTATCCCAATACATATAAACATGAAGAAGAATATAAATAAGTAATAAACTTATCAAAATAAGTAAGAAAAATACCAACTTAAGATAACTTACTTTGATGAGGAATAAATTTGAAATTTGAAACACATTCAAATTAGTGACAAACAAAGATTTGGTAAACAAATTGATGCAATTTTTTAAATATTAGAATAAATCGAAATGGGAACATTGGACTGAAGAGTTAAGAAAAATCAAACCAAAACCAAAAACAATGTGTTTAGAATAAATATAAAATAGAAATATATGACAATATTACTATATGTTAAGATTAATGACCTTAAAATTAAAAATACATTATTAGATCTAGGATCAGACACAAATGTCTTGCCCTATGTAATCACATAAAAATTCCATTTTATACAACTTGAGCATGACTAATGACACCCAAACTGTAGGTCTCTCTTGCTTCCTTACACAACCCACTAGGCATGTTTTTTACTATTTCCCAATCATCTAAAGCCTTCCAGATTTAACCCCAACTATCCCAAACTCCTCTCTCAGGCAAAAACCTATCCCAAAGGGTCCCTTTACCCTTTAAAACTAGTTCCATAAGTTGGACTATAATGCTGGACCCCAGGGTGTCCAGTTTCTGTCATTATTATCCAAGTCACTCAACCTCAAACAGTCAGATTTCCCTAATTCCTTATGTTTTTCCCTGTCAACCTAACGTGAATTCATATAACCCAATATCATAGTTTTCCCTGTAAAATCATATTCAAGTTTCATTTATAAGGGTTGGTAATCATTCAAAAGGCACATCTAGAAATACACTAAGCACCTTCAAGCAAATCCTCATATTCCCTACATACAGCCAACCATTACTATTTATAGCCTACTCAAGCTCTTACACAAGTCATGAGTCATCTCAAGCTTTCCTATATTCACATAATAATTACATTATATACACATAATTACATAATACACATTCAATTTAAGAGAAATACATTAGCCTTGATCCCTCTTCAAAGTATTAGTATGCAGGTAGTGTGCCCACACATGGGATGTGATTGCATGTTCAGTGCATAATACACACTAAACCATTTTTAAATTGATTCAATACCACTTATCAAGATTAAGGAGGAACTAAGACCCTAGGAGGCAAAATCAGTTACACATGGAGCTCCATAGATGATCAAAACTTGCAAATTTAGACATACATCCTCTAGAAGCATCAACATAGAACCCAAAAATATTAAAAGAAGCATATCAAAAGGACTATAGCACAAAAAATAAGACTATAGTATTGGACCCCAAAGTGTTGAGATTCTAGTGTTACTATCCAAGTATAAAATAGACTTATAGGTCTTGTTTTTGACAGTCTGCCCAATCAACTCATTAATTTATGATTCTAGATTCCTCAATCTTAATCTAGAAATCATTTAAGTTCACTTTCTATCCCCTTACTATTTTTAGTAATTAATTTTTCAAATCCAAATTTAGTAAATTAATAGGTTAATTTAGGCATACCATATTACATGTTTTCTAGATTAGTCTAGACCCTTTACTAATTAAGAAATTAAACATTTAGTTTCCCAAAAATAGTAAAACATTTAGTGAACCCAACGTACTTCAAATCTTCACGCAAAAACCCTAGAAACCCTAGGGATATTTATTTCTATTTTTTTCCATATTTTTCTAATTTTTATATAATTTAAAAATGAGTAAACTATAAATTTAAGTGCAATATTTTTAATAATTCACTAAAACCCTAGTTTCCACACACTAGGTCCTTTTTGCATGAAATCACTTCCAAATCATTAGGAAAAATATTCTACTAAATTTACAAATATTTTTAGATTTTTCCTAAATTTTTCAATTTCAAATCTACAAATTTTTAGTAAATTTTTCAAATTATCGCATTAATTTTGGAAAAAATCATTTCAAACCCTAGTTACATCAACTAATTCCCAATAAATTTCTAGCATTGTTCCACTTATTTTATAAAAAAATTGATTGAATATTAAAATCAAAAAACCATTTTCAAATTCAAAAGTTCATAAGTACTTTCCAAATCAATTTCCAAAAAAATCCCTAGCTATATACACTAGGTCCTATTGCATCTTGAGGTATCACCTTACATACATAGCCAAATTACAAAGTTGATACTTATTTACAAATGTTTCTTAAATTTCTTGAAAATAATAAGGACAATATAATATGTCCTATCATGTACATGAATGAAAATTTTTATCACATGTTAGTACAAAGTTTCATTCTTTGCTTTGCATGTTTGCATTTATAATATGAAATGATATGCAACAAACTATTGTTACATATGTTAAGACACTTATTGCCCCATCTCTTATGGAACCCATCTTCCATAATGAATAATATTTCATTGTTTATTTCATCATCTCACAAGTTACTACCCATCACTATAAAACCTAGCTATCACCCTTCATCCCTCCACCTCCCTACCCTATCGATTATCTACACTCTCCTCCCACACACACTACTAATCCTATATAGATAGTGGATAATGTAGTTATATCTATTACATGACATGTCATTATCATCCCTCCACCCACCTAAGAACCCCACAATCCACCTATTCCATCTTATCCCTAACTTGGGCCTATTACACAATTAGATGCAATTAAGGCATATGATATTTTAGAACAATTACGTAATAATCTAGCAAAAAATTCAATGTTAGAATTCCTCCAAAAAGATAATGTGTTTAAGGACATTATTTATCAATCACTCACTCAAATTTCCATGACAGCTAACTCTAAGCCTACTTATTTTACATGTGTTTAATACACTAAAAACTATCAAAGGTGCCATTTCTTTCGATAAAGATGACACAACATATCAAGCAGTTATTGATCAAAATTTACCACTATCCATATATATTCAAATTAAAACTAGTGTAGTAAAGAGAGTTCTAGTTAATAATGGTGTGAAAATAAATATATGCAATATCACATTCTTACATTCTATGGGTGTAGATATGGCATCTATGCAAAAATCATATAAGACCATTAAAGGGTTTGATGATATACCATGACAAACATTGGGCACCATTGCATTGGATATCATAGTATGGAAAAAAAACCTTACTACCGAGTTTTAGGTTATGCTTAGCTCTCTCCATTATAATATTTTACTTAGATGACCATGTATACACATTATGTAAGCCATTCCTTCTACTCTACATTGATGTGTCAAGTTCATTCATGACAGATATCTCTACACATGTCTAATAGATAATTAGCCATTTTGATATTACTGAGTTACATAGTCATATTTGACTATTTAATTAGATGGAACACCCTCTTACTATACATTCACCACCTCATCATATTCTTCTGGATAAAATACATACATATGAGGTGGGAGAAACCAACACATCTCATCTTTCTCAAACTCTAGATATATCTCCAACTCTAAATTCTAAACCAATTATAATAGCTCTAGTCACTCCAATAGTCATAGTAAAAACACTTATTATACTTATTCCATCACCAATAGTAGTTTCAATAGTGCTAGGTGCTCCCATAGATATAGCCCCTTAGACTAATATAGATACTCTCCTAGCATCATCACCTTCTCCTACTACAATTGCTAAGACTCATATATCACAGTTACCCCTTGTGGTAAATTCATAGTTATCTTATGTGCATGATGTTGACATAGATTCCCAAGCTACCTTAGATGATGATGATAATGATACAACACCCACACTCACAGATGATTATCTATGTGGATTAAACTTTACACCAGTTGGCCTAGGAGAATATCAAGATGATTTTAGATTACTTATTAAGCATCTTATATTTAACATGGTCACTTCTATAATGTAAATGATATTAATTTAGATTCAAGTAGGTAGTACACTGCATTGACCATAATTTTTTCTATAAATGTTACTTAATCATAAATTACTCAAGCTTCCTTTAGTATGATATAGATCTATCAATAGATTATCACAAAAGGAAGTAAATCCATTTTACCTTTTTCACAAGATCATCGGCCATAATACTGACTCATGTATATCTTTGTAACAGGAATTGGATAAACTACAAGATCAAGGCATTATTCAAATCACAGCTCCACCAGCAACACCAATACCACTTCCAATGAAATCACTCACTAATAGGGCTGAACAACCAAGAGAAACACCATCATCTCTACCACTAGAAAAAACTTCAGTTCATCTTTGAGTTCATGACAACATGAACACAACATTTCTAGCATATGATGATGATCTTGATGCATTTGATGATGGCCACAATCCATTCCTCCATTTCTATCCCTAGTAGCCTCCATCTTAGGATCCTTTCCCACCCCCAACCTAGTATATATTATATTATCATTTTATGTTTGTACATACTTTCCTTTCTCACATTGATTATATATAGTCTTATTCTACTTGATTGTATATAGCTTATTCCAAAAATACAAAATTCAAAAATATAAACTCATCAATTATATGCATCATTTATGTTACTATTTTGCTAAAACACTATGCTAGACTTACATTACTATTTATCTATATTACCATGCTTCACTTGATCTTCTTTGAGTGTGTACAGTACATCCAAATCCTTAATTGTTTTAATCCACCCATCGAGGGGGTGTCTTACTTCTACATTCTAGCTACACATTGATACATCTACCCACTGGGGGCACACTCTACATGACTACACCATCCAGGTTATGTCATTATCACTCTCCACACTCTAAACATATTTTGTATTAAGTACCTTACTTGATTACATAGATATTACATCAGCATCTAGTAGTATTTATCACACTTTTGTATTTCATAGCATATACGTTAGTTTTGTAACACATATCTTGTATAATCTTGCTTTTTGATTTCCATAGTTAGATGATTTTTTATATTTATAGTGTTTTACATGCTTCCATTTGTGCTTTGATTAGATATATATGTTTGCATTTTCTATTTCCTATTTTCTTCCTGCTTGTATTTTAGGACATTTGCCAATGTCTTTTGCTTCTATCTATATTGTGTGTGCCTTTGGACATTTGCCAATGTCCTTTGTGTGTGACTTATATGTGCTTATGTCCCTTGTTCCAATCTTATTTTATTCCCATTATATGTGTATATGGTATTTTAACATGCCTTATATGTCTTGCATATCTATTTGGCCCTTGGCCACCCTTGCATGTTTCTTACTTTTTGCTTTGTATGCTTGTTGCTTGATTATTTCTCTTTATATGTACAATGACATGATTCCAATCATGTGTTTACCTTATTTCTTAGATTGCATGATGGATATCATGATCCATTCCTCCATGCTACTAAAAATTAACATTTCACATTCCATCTTTCTTTTTATACACATGTTATTACATTGTTATATCTATCTAGGCATACCCCTGTGGATCTAACAATCTCTTTATACAACTCTTGATATATCTTGAGATCATGAATATCAATGATATATAAAAAATTTTCATATATCAACACACTTGTAGATATTCTTCTTCTAAGGTAAGTCATTGTAGTGTATTCATTCCTACACTCAAAAGAGGGGACAATAAACAAGGGTTTTATCATAAAGATCAAAGCTCTTAAATGGTGAAAAAAGTAGTTTTAGAATACACATTCTAGATTCTAGAATTTAGTATAGGCAAGCTAGATTAGGTATATATTATAATTTATAGCTTTTCCATAATCAAGTAGAGCGGTGAGTTTAGTAATGATTTTTCCATAATAGTACAGTCTAAAATACAACAATTTTTAGCACTTATTTGCTCAAAGAATCTAGATACAAGGGGCATCATGCATATCATGAGGGTTTCCACTTACAATTAAAATATGGTAATTAATATAACTTTCAATTCAAAATATATGTTCTATACATTAGTTATTAGGGGTAATGTGCACGGCACATGGGCCATCTCTTTTTTGAGTTTAGTATATTTTTCTTGCATATTCCCAATAGTTGCATGCCTTACTCCATTTACAAGTGGTTGGCATCACTTTCAAGAAAAATTTCATGCGATTTTACTTCCCATGCACCTAAGTTCTCAAGTGTCTTCCTAAGCCTTGATTCCAATTTTGGAGGGGCTTCTATACAATTCTAATCTCCATCTTTCAAAGTGGCCAATATTGGCCTAGTGTCCAATTATATTCAGCTATCCATGCCAACATTACCATATTACAGCACATTCATGGGCTTCATGATCCATCTCATATGGCATTCAACTTATACTAGTATCTTTCTATTTAGCTTCACATCATAGGGTAATGATGGAGCTAAAGGACTAGTTATCCTTTGTATTCTTGAGCCACCTATTCAGATGGATTGGACACACAACCTATACATCAATTAGCACATGAATGATTCATTAACTTTGCATAGTTGGTAATGATGAAGCAAAATTTCATGCCATTGAATTCTTAAGCCACCTTCTAGGGGATTGAGCACTTAGATCATCCATCGATATAACTCTTAGTTGAAACATACATCTAGCATCAATGAGCATAATCTAATAGCACAATAGGTTTTATATTAGTTTATGTACCTGGTGAGGTGTATTCATTCATTTCTCTTTCTCTCTTTACCCAACTTTGTATGTTCTTATTTTAGATATAGTGTATCTAGTAAGAATTGATCTACTTTCACTTTACTTACAAATTTACATAGTATAACATGCTCTCACTATGCACAATCCAACATCACATAGCTTCTTGGGCTTGACCTCATAGGTAAGTTTAGGTAAACTTCTATTTTTCTCCTTTATCCTATAATTTCACAAATTTGCATACTTATAATAATGGGGGGGAATGTAATCACATAAAAATGCAATTTTGTACAACTTGAGCATGACTTGTGACACCCAAATCATAGGTCTCTCCTACTTCTTTGCACGACCCTTTAGGCATGTTTCTTATTGTTTCCCAATCATCCAAAGCCTTCCAAATTTAGGCCCAACTATCCTAGAATCCTCTCCTAGGCACAAACCTATCCCCCAAGGTCCCTCTCCCCTTGGACACTAGTTCCATAAGTTGGACTATAGCACTACACCCTAAGGTGTCTACTTTTTGGTGTTATTATTGAAGTCACTCTTAGCCTCAAATGATCAGATTTCCTTAGTTCCTTATATTTTTCCCTATCAACCTAATTTGAGGTCATCTAACCTAGAATCATTATTTTCCCTATAAAATCCTATTCAAGGGTCATTTAGAAGGGTTGGCAATCATTCAAAAGGCATAAGCTAGAAATACACTAATCACCTTCAAGCAAATCCTCCTATTCTTTACATATAGCCAAACATTCCTATTTCTAGCCTACTCAAGCTCTCACATAATTCATGATTCATCTCAAGCTTTCCATATTCACATAATACTTGCATCACATATACAAAATTACATAATCCACATTTAATTTGGTAGAACTACATTGGCCTTGATCCCTATTCAAAATATTGGTATGTAGGTAGTGTGCCCACACATGGGTTGTGATCACATGTTCAGTGTATGATACACACTAACACATTTTCCCAGTTGATTCAAGACCAATTATCAAGCTTAAGGAGGAACTAGGACCCTAGAAGGCAAAATTAGTTACACATAGAGCTCCACAAATAGTCAAGACTTTCAAATTAAGACATAGAGCCTCTAGAAGCATCTGAATAGAACCCAAAAAGATTAGAGGAAGTAGATCAAAATGACTATAGCACCAAAAATAACACTATAGGACTGGACCCTAAAGTGTCCAATTTTTGGCTCTATTGCCCAAGTAGAAAATAGACTCCTGGGTCCTATTTTTGGTAGTCTACCTAGTCATATCATCAATTTGTAGTCCTAGATTCTTCCATCTCAGTCCAAAAATCAACTAAGTTTACTTTATATTCCCTTTCTTTCTATTTTTAGTAATTAATTGTTCAAATCTAGACTTAGTAAATTAGTAGGTTAATTTAGGCATATTGTATTACATGTTTTCTAGATTAATATAAACCATTTAATAATTAGGAAATTAAACACTTAGTTTCCCAAAAATAGTAAAACGCCTTAAAATACTTGGGAAACATTGGGTAAACAAAAGCTACATGTGGAAATGTATGACATCACCATGGTTGATGGAACACCATAATCACCAATAGAGACACTAAAAAGT
Source organism: Torreya grandis (assembly GCA_037957365.1). Classification (NCBI taxonomy): domain Eukaryota; kingdom Viridiplantae; phylum Streptophyta; class Pinopsida; order Cupressales; family Taxaceae; genus Torreya; species Torreya grandis. Next base: position 6,671,219 of record JARHVA010000122.1, on the reverse strand, counting down.
GTCCAAATTTATTTTTTGAGTATAAAAATAAAGGTCAATTTTAACGTTATAGATAACCATGATATAGGTTACCTAGCACTACTAAATTTAGAATGGTTTTTAGATTGCAACAATACTTTAAATTCAAAATAAGAAGAAATTAATTTTTAATGTAATGGATTAGTGATACATTTTAATTTACAAATTTATATGGGGGATACGTATTTAAAAGATCTATGGGTAGATGAAGGTGATATTTAATTTGATGAACTCTTTGGAGTATATACAGGAAAAAAAATTGATGATGTCCATGAACAAAATGAGTAAGGAGAGTTCAACTCAAAATTGGAGTAAAAACAAGTTCCAATGATTATATAAAGGCCCAGTTATATGGATAGATAGAGAAATGTTAGGAAAGTATGTCACATGCAAAAGTTACACTTTGATGGAAACAAATTTAACATAGTAGATGATACAACACCATGGAGAAGAAATGTATTCCACATTGAATGAGCTTCTCAAGCAAAATTACCTAAATTTAGAATCATTGGATATGTAGATGATTACCTCCAACAAATGACATGAGAGTTTCCCCAAGAATGCATAATAATGAGGTAAATTTATAATACATATACTTTCACTACCACAAGGTGGTAGAACACATAAATCCATGATCCTGAACTAGAAAACCTTCAACATTTTATTAAAATCAAGGTTCATTAAAGTAGAAGGATACTTTAAGAAAATAAAATAATATTTGAGAATAACTGGCCCTATAACACATACTGAAAATTGTGAAAAACTATGGATAGGGAAAGGGGAAATTAGAAAAGGTATGTTGACATAATTCCTATATTAGACCCTCAAAGCATATCTAGGAACATGGTATATGCACCCATAATTTCACAAAGTAACCTACAAATTGGAGGACCTTAAATTTAATTTTTGTTGGACTTTAACTTTTGGGACCCAAATACACAAATATGTAGGGTATTACAAAAAAAATAGACATTCTTATTTATGATAGATAATACCTCTAGATAGAAATTTAGTAAATTGAAAACAAAGAAACAATCATGGAGAACATAAATGATTTGGAACCTATTGAAAAAATGACCAAAAAGATAATAAAGATGCATATAAACAAGATAATAAAGGAGAATTTTAGAATAAAATATGTTATATAAAAAAAACCAAATGACAAGTAAATGATAATAAGAATAAGCCTAAAAACATAAAAATAGAAATAAAATAAGGAGAGAGGCAACTGATCAATAATATGAAAAATAAAATAAAATATTTTTATAAACCTATAAAGATAATAGAAGAAAATATTGCCAAATAAGGGAAGTCTAAGACAACAAAAATTGGAGACTATTAAGCTGAATAAGTTGAGAAAATAATTGATCTATTACAGGAATATGAGGACTTATTTCCACATACATTTAATGAATTGAAAGGAATACAAAATAGGTTGGTACAATTAAAATCTATTTGAAAGATGAGATAAAACCCGTATGGAAAAGACCATATAGGTTTAACCTAAACATTAAATCTAATATAAAATTGAATTGGATAAAATGCTAGCTAGTGGTAGTATCACCCTAGTTGAGAACATAGAGTGGATTAGTTCAATTATCATTCAACACAATAAAATAGGGGAAATATGTAGTTGCATTGATTATAGGGAGATAAATAAGGAATGTTTAAATGATATGTTACCAACACCATTTAGTGAGGAAATATTAGAAAGTGTTAAAAGTAGAGAAACATATTCATTTACAGATGGATTTTATAACTACCATCAGGTCTAGGTAGCCATATACTATGGAACTAAGACCACATTTACAACCGAATGGGGGTAATTTATGTATATGTTAATGCCTTCAGGTTAAATAATATAGTAGATGTATTTAGCTGAATAATGGTTAATGCATTTAAAAAATTTATTTAGAGTTTTTATAGGTATACCTAGATGATTGGATGGAATATGAGATGTTAAAAGACCATGTCTAGGTATTGAGGTTAATGATCCAATAGTGTATATATCTCAACATGTCATTACATATGAATAAATGTATTTTTCTTACTCTATTTAGATCACTTTTATTATTTGTAAGGAGGGACTTATGGTAGACCCATTAAAAATGGCAATAATTTTAAATCTACCACCCCCTAAAACACCAAAATAAGTAAGAACAATCCTAGGGTATACAAGTTACCAACACATATTTATTAAGAAGTATGAAATAATTATCACTCTAATATAAGTTTTGTTGAAGAAAAGAGATAAACAACTCAAATAATGAACTACATAATACTAAGAATTATTTGATAAACAAAATAATAAAAATATCAATGAATAAATTTAGTTTTTCTAGGTAGAAAGCACCATTTTATGTCTGCATAGATGCCTTGGGTATAACAATAGGCATGCTATTATCACAACCATGAGGTAACATTAACTACCCCATTTCATTTGCAAGTATAAATTTAGAAAAATCTAAGACAAACTATTCAATGACTTAAATATAAGCATTATCCATGGTATATGTGGTATAAAATGTTTGACATTATTTACTAGCCACACAATTTATATTCTTTACGAATTGTGGACTACTAAAATTCTTGATAATTAGATAGATCATACAGGGAGAATATGTCATTGGTTAGTAACTTTTAAATAAAATTGACTTCAAAATCATAGTAAAACCGATAAAATAAATAATAGACATGATTATATATCATGGATTATGACAAGAGAGGATGTGAACCCAATCAAAGATAAGTTTATCAAAGCTAATATATTCCACAATGAGGAAATACCTAAAGATATGGAAATTATTTCTCAATTACTTACCACTAGATAATTTATTGAGGGGTATAGTAAACTAAACCATAAAATAGTGATGATACAAGCCTTACAATTTACACTCATTGAGGGATCATTATATAAAAGGGGGAGGATGAGGTTTTGAGAAGGGTAGCCTTACCGCATGAAATGGAAAATACCATAAGAGAGGCACATGATGGCATAGTAGGTGAACATAATTTAAGACAATAAATTTTTAAAAAGATAATGTTAGTATGCCTATGGTGGTCAATGATGTTTAAATATGCCCATAAGTATTCTAAAAATTATTATATACACCAAAAAGTCAAGAAACGTAACACATGAGATGAAATTCCATTGTAGTCATTACTAGCATTAGCTCCATTTAAAAAAAGGATATTGAATTTATTGGTCCTATCAAACCTAGTGCATAAAAAAGTAACACAAGATTTATCATCATAGGTAAAAAAATACTTAACCTGATGGGTAGAAATGGTACATATGAAGGATTAAAAATAAAAAACCACAACAAAGATTTTATAAAAAATATTATTACATGATTTAGAAGCCCATTATAAAAAATATTATTACATGATTTAGAAGCCCATTCCATATAATGAGTGATCTAGAAAAAAAAAATTAAAATTAATACAATTATAGAATTACTCAAGCATTTCATGATAAAATACAATTGGATTTATTCATATCATCCCGAGGTGAATGGAATGTTAGAAGCATTTAACAAGGTTTTAGAAAAAATATTAACTAAGGTATGTAACAAAAACATTTTTGATTGGGATATAAAGATACTAAAATTACTTTGTAATTATCAAACAACATATAAAACTTTAACTAAATATTTCCCATTTTAATTAAATTATATATTGGAGTCCATGGTACCTATGTAATACATTCTACCTAGTTTGAAATTAGCAGTAACATTCTGATTGAACGAAAGAGTCATTACAAGAGAGACTCATAGAATTAGACAATATTGATGAAAAAATATTATTGATTGTCTATAATCAAACACAAGAAATGTTAGAAAATTTAATGTCTATATGATGTTATTATAGACCCTTAGTATATTTTAGGTAAATTAAATAATAATTATTTATTATTTATTAATATAGGTTTAAAAACCTCATTAAATAAATAATAAAACATATTTTTTATTTACCATTGTTTTAAAATATTATTAGGATGGTTGGACTCATTGGTTACAATGATCACCTCCCTTCATATTTATTATTAATAGGGTTTTACCCCTATCATAAATGCATTCAATTACTTGAATTTATTTTGGTGATATTGTGATAAATGTTATTTACATGTGTAAAATATCTAGTAAATGTTTTGTGAAGAATATTGATAGAGAAGAAGTGAGAAGGAGAAGGTTACATATTGGGATTGATAAGTTTCTCATAAATATATAAATATTAACATTTGTGGGTTTTTTTACCTTTCAAAGTTTTCCCACATTAAATCACCATGTCACTATTTTCATGTGTCGATTGTTTTATGCTTTATTAATCATTTACATCCTAGATCTACTATACATCATATATGTTTATATGAATTTTGACATGGTATCAAATCCTCTAGAGGGTGTATTTAACTGGAAAGTATATTTTCAATTTGCATATATATATATATATATATATATATATATATATATATATATATATATATATATATATATATATATATATATATATATATATTCAAAGAATAATTCAATTATTTTATTAGCCTATTTTGGCCTAGTAGGACATTAAAAGAGGAATAATTCTTTTGATCTTTGTGGAGGCTTGTTTATCTATTATTTGATCTCCTAAACCTCTATTCAAGCATTACAAAATCCTATCAAGAAACTAATATTTAATTTTTTGAAGTGTTTTTCTATTTGGGCATGGTTTTATAGCCTTGAGGAGTTAAAAAAATTCAAAAATCCATTTTTTAGCTTCAAAAGTGTTTTCTAAGGCTCTGATTGCATCAAAATGAAGTTTCAAATCATGTAAAAAAGTTACAGACCTTAAAAATAAGTTTTGAAGCATCTGTGATTTTTCATTAGCTACTAGGGTGTTATAGTATAGTCTAGGTAGTTGAAAATGTTTAATTCTTCATAGAAAAATCAATTTTGAAGTTGTATCCTGCCTTGTTTCAAGCTTTCAATAAAGTTGGAAAATTTTGGAGGTCTCTAATAGCTTATATCATTTTATGTGAGCATTATTTCATCTACAATAATTCCATACCAATGCCATGAATCTACAAGAATGAATTTTATTTCATAAAGTTTGACAAAGTATTTAAAAAATAAGTTATTTATTTAATCTTTATTTTACATAAGTAGCCCCCACCTTGTTTTAATTTACTTTTTCTAAAATATTAGAAATAGTAATATTTATTTAATTTTTAAATTACATGCACGTATTTGTTTTTATTTATTTAAATATATATTTATTTATAAAATTAGATAAAAAAAGGTATAAATGTTATTTTGTGCATTTAATCCTTCAACTAGTCTCCTAGAAGGGTTGGTGGATCTTATTTTTCTAAAACCTTGTAAGGATGAGTGTTCAAAACCCTCGATCTCTTTATTTTTTATTCAATTCAAATTATTTTTTTGTCAATTAGAAAAAAATGGTTTACGTGCAAAGTAACTCATGTGCAAAAACCTTGTGTAACATTAACCTTTATTTTTCAACTTTTGACTATGATTGTTTTGTCAAGCATAGTCATGTAACTAATCATTTCCTTAGTTTTGGATCATTACAAATGCATTGGTGTGGTAATTGTATTGATTTTAAGCCTCCTATTATAATTTTTTCACCTTTTTAAATAACATTATTTAAATAGTTATTTGGTGTGCGACACTTACGACAACTAATCTAGTGTAAATTCATATAATTTCTTACATTATTTCACATCTATTTGAATAATTATTTCTTATTTAGACTTGAAATATAATATACTATCAAATAAACTTAAAAATCACATTAAAAGGGGTTCAATTTTAAGCATTATCTAGGGTTATACTATCATTCTTAAAAGTAAGCAATGGCTTCACCTAACTTTGTATTAGATAAATGTCAAATGTTTAATGTATCAAACTATAATATATATAAAATATGTATTAAAGCATATTTTATGGTCTAAAATTTGATGAACAGTATCATTAGGATTGAAAAAGCTCCATCATAATGATATGTGACACCTGAACTTTCAAATGTATTTCTATATAAATCACAAGAAGCCATGTCGATTATATTACATAGTGTTAAGGATGAATTCTTACTCATATTAACAATCAAGAGTCTCTGAAGGATGCTTAGAAACTCTTTTAATCTATGCATGATGAAACTTATCTCTCTAAGATTATTAAGCTGATTCTTGAATTGCTTACAACACCTATAAACGGTGATAACGATGCTTAGAAAATCTTTTAATCTATGCATGAGGTAACTTATCTCTCTGAAATTATTAATTTCATTCTTGAATTGCTTACAACACCTATGAAAGGTGATGAAAAATGTGTTAGCGTTCTTTCTAAAATTAAGAATATTAAAGATCAGTTAGATGGATGTAATTGTAATATAGTTCAAGATCAATTATATATTTTATTATTCAACTTAATATTCATTAAAAAATCATATTTTTATTTCAATTATAAATTCAAAGTACCAAATAGAGTAAGATATCCCTGACCTCACTACCCTATTTGTTCCTCTAATTTAAGAAGAGCAAGTGATGTATAATTTTTATTCTAAAAATAATACCACTTTGACATTTTTCATTCTCAAACCTATTTATGATAACAATAGAAACTATAAATCTAACACTAATTCTGCTAATGACAAAAAATAGGAATAAGAAATTTGGCAATAAGAATCATAAACTTATTTTTAATGGTAATGGTAATCTATGTGGTAAATTTGGTCATATAAGATAAAATTATTATAAAAACAAAGATAGAGTTAACATTAAATTTTCTAAAAATAATAGAGGGAATAAATATAATTAAAACCATTAGAAGAACCATAATCAAAACAACAATCAAGAACAAAATTCTAATATTATTGATTTATATGTTGTATTATTTACTTCTAATGAGAACAAATAGATTTTAGATAAAAATCCATCACACCATATGACTTACTTATCTAACATTTTATATGATACTAGAGATACTTGTGAAAATATTTAATTATGAGATAATTCATTCTAAGAAACAATTGAGCAAAGAAAGTAAAAATTTGCAAATTTTTTATTAATGATATTTTCAATATACCTGAGCTTATGAAGATTTTTTTAATCTTATTCTCAACTTAAAAATTATAATTTAATTCTAACTTTGATTAAAGATAATTTGTCCATTAGAAATCAATCTGGTTCTCTGATTACTGAAGGTATGAAAAAGAAGGATTTATACAATTTTTCTATTTATTTCTATCATGAAACTTGTGAAGGTTGTTTATGTGGTAAGCCACATACTAATCCCTTTCACAAGAATCATGATACTAATTCCTCTCATCCTTTAGAGTTACTTCATAGTGATATTACAGGACCTCTTGAAGTTGAATCTCTTAGTGGTTATTTTTATGTTGTTACTTTTATATATGATTATACTAGAATGATCTAATCACATTTCATTAAAAAGAAATTTGAAGTGTTGTCTAATATCTACTCCTATTGAAGTTGGTGTTAAAATTGACCCAAATCCTATATGTGAAAAATCTAACCTTATTTTTTATAAACAACTTGTTGGAAATTTGATTTATCTAACCATTATTATGCCAAATATTTCATATGTTGTTGGTATTGTTTCTACATTCATGTAGGATCCATATTTGGATCACTAGAAATTAGTTAAATATATACTTTGTTATATTAAAGGAACTATTATTTTTTGTTTATTTTATTATTCCATTGATAAAGCTAAATTATATGGTTATTGTGATGTTGATCATCCTGGTGATAATATAGATTTAAAATCTACTTTTGGATGTGTTTAAGTTTGGTGTAGGTGTTATCACTTGGAGTGGTAAAAAGCAACCTATTATTTCTATCTTTTCTAAAAAGTGAAGTATAAAAGTGCTATGTAAGATGATAAGTAGACCATGTGGTTAAAAATTTTATGAGAATAACTTAATTTTGACACTTCTCACAATACCATATTTCATTGTGATAACCAAAGTTGTATAACTCAAAAAAAATCTAGTACAACACCAACTAATTAAAAATATTAAAGTTAATATGCATTTTATCTGAGAGAAAGTCCTCAATTGTCATATTGATTTATAATTTTTTTTTATAGATGAATATATGGTAGATATCTTCACAAAAAAAATTGGTGCTACCAAGTGTTGTCAATTTTGTGCAATGTTGGGCCTTTTAGAATTTCCATTGAAGTGGAGTGTGCATGACAATGTCACTTCCTAATGGACATGTGTTCCTTCTTCTATATATTTATTCTCATTTTAAATCATTATAAAATTCTTATGAAAGTTATGTGATTTGAATAAAATTCATGTGTAATTTTTACTTTTGTATCCTAATACATAAAAACATACTTTGTAATAGAGGTCCTTATGTTATAAAAAGCTCAAAATATGTTTGGTTGATTATTCATGAGAAATTGTGAGATGGAGTATCATGATATTATGAGCCTAGAATTAATTTTAAATTAGTTTATGTATTATAATTCCTTCCATTTCAAAAGGTGATGTTTGGCATGATGAAGGTTTTTTAAATCCTTCAATTATGTACATAGTGTAATTCCTTTATTTATGTGACTGACTTTTATTGTCACTTAGCATTAAGGGGAAGTGTTAAAATATCTAATTTATAAATGGTGATATTATATACCCTAATTATAGTTTAGGTAAATTAAATAATAATGATTTATTATTATTAACACAGGTTGAAAAATAATATGTAAATAAATAATAATACATGTTTTTTTATTTACCATTATTTTAAATTATTCTCAAGATGGTTGGACTCATTGGTTATTATGGTCACCTCACCTTACATTTATTATAAATATGTTTTTACCACTACTATAAATACATTTGAATACTTGAATGTATTTTTATGATATTTTCATGTGGTAAATATCATAGAAAGGTTTTGTGAATATGATTTACAAAGAGGAAGTGAGAAGGAGAAGGCTCTGTATTGGGGTTAATAAGTTTCTCATATATATGAATATCAACATTTGTGGGTTTTTTTCCCTTTCAAGGTTCTCCCATGTTAAATCACTATGTCATCATGTTCATGTGTTGATTATTCTATGTTTTATTAATCATTTACATCCCATATCTATTGTGTATCATATATGTTTATATAAATTCTAATAAGAAAAGAGATGTCAAAAATCATGGAATGTCAAGCATATTAAGTTAAAGGAATTCCAAATTAAATATAAGGTATTACTCTATGACAAAAGATTAAAAAAAACTATGAACAAATTAAATATAATATGACTAGGACCATAAATAATTGAACAAATTTTGAGATTTAGATTAACTATATTAAAAACACTTACATGGACATTAAGGAAAGGATTTTTGAACATGGCACATTTTAATATTATACAAGGTAGAATACAATGGATAAATATGGTAAGCAATGTATGATCAAATAACATGTTACATAATCCTATAAATATGGTGAAGAAATTTGAGAAAGGATATTATGGTATCTTGTGTTAGATGTCTTAATTTTCTGGTTGTTGATCCTATTACCCTTCTACAATTATGGTAAGAGGAATTTAGAAAAAAAAATAAGGGTAATGGAAAAACATAAAAATAATTTTGAAAAAAAAGGAAAAACATAAAAACAATTTTGGAAAAAAAAGAATATGATAAAAAGACCCAAGGAAAAAAATCATATGTAATAAAATAGTAAGATTTCACTAGGATTCAAATTTTAATAGTTTAAAAAATAATAATAAAGGGAAGTAACAAGCGGTGAAGATTGCCCCATTTGAATAAAAGTGTAGATGTGTTTAGTTATACATAAGTATATAACTCATGGATTATTTGAACTACATAGACAAGAAAATTGAATAAAAATAGTTAGATAAATAAAGTTATGGTGTTATAAGTTAAGGATGAAAATAAAGAAGAAATAAAAATAAAAACATCGTCATGACAAAAATAAAAGAGAGGTAGGTAAAATAGTCAAAAATATTAAATGAAGTTAAAAAAAGTTGTTTTCCCATGGTACTTAACATCTAGATTCATAAATCTATAAAAAATATGTTGATCTAATAGACAAACCACCAAGCTATTTGATAATGAAACTCTACCAAAATTTCATGCAAACAACTCAAACTATGTGTAGAACCTAGAACCACACTAAATAAAAATGGAGGTACACCAAGTAGTTAGTGTAGAATATATTACATGACAAAAGTACAAGAAACACTCTATGAAATTTGAGCTCTTGGATCCCCATGGAGTTTTTTCAAGTATCCCTAACTTGGTAGTCCATTATGAATACACTCGTCAATACATTCATTCAAATTTGGTGTAAATTTATCATCATGCTATGGAGCCAAAAAGGATGGTGATAAAATAAAAGAACCCATAAATAATGCAAATGGAATATATGGGAAAGTATATTATTATCCCTAGGATGCAACTAGATGTGTGGAGCCTATTGTCCTAATTTATAATCATAGAGAGTGGCATTATGGTACTACTAAGTAGATCACATGAAGATGTATTGTATCTAGATCAACCATACCAAATTACACCTATGGTCATCCATATAGTTATGGGGTTGATAAACCAGGGCCATAACACACATAAGTATTAAAATAATAAATCAGTGGCCATAAAATTAGTTTCAATTCTCACCATAGTAATTCTAAGTCAAAATTTCCTCTCCATTAAAGGAATTAAGAACCCTAGGGTTTGATATGCCACCAAATCAATTAGATGGAAAGTATGCTACACTAATTGAAATGAGTTTTCTATGAAAATGAGCATTCAAATTACTTAGGACATTGTTAGTAATAGCATTCAGTATGGCCTTGATAACCCACTCTATGATAAATGCAAAGATAATCTCCACAAGATAAAACAAGGTGTATATGATTTCTACTATGGATTACTCCTACTAGTTTTATCCATGTACTTCACACATACCATCCCAGGGCACCAAGGGTCAATTCAATGGGATACCAAAACCCCCATAAGAGACCAAGTCAAAATTATAGTAGAGGCTATGTAACTAGGGAAGGGGGATATTGGACATTTTATTGAGTGGGAAAATATAATCAAAAACATGGTAGTTTAAATATTTAGAATCTCTCTCAAAATAGTTTAAAAAATACTTCATTATATTAAATTTTATAATTAATGTTGATAATACATATATAGAACCCTTTTATAAGAACTTTTTACCCCTTCCCCCACCTTATGAGGTCATTGATGACCAAGTTGAAACTAATATAATTAGAACTAGGGGATTATCACAAGATCCTTGGCTATCCTAATTCATGAATGCATAAGGTCTAGCTCCTAACACACTATTAAAATCACACATACCACATCAAAGGTGTTCATTATTATTAAACTAAAAGAATCACCATAATAAAATGTATCCTTAATCCTATCACAAATAAGCCCCATGCTAAAAATATAAATTTGGTTACAAAATAAACCCACACATCAATATGACAGATTCAAAAATATAAGGAGACTATTAGATCTGTATTCAAAGATTACACCATAAAATGGGTCCTCAAATAAGAGAAAATGGATACAAAGGGCACTCCCTTAAATTATTTAAGGGAAAATAAATCTAAACTAGGGGAGGGGAAATAAAAATGGAAAAATAAAAAATAAGACCATCATTGTAGACCATAAATAAGGTAACAAAAAAGAAAAAAATTATTAATATAAAAATTAGGGGTAGATAAGCATTGGTTTCATGCTCTTAATGGAGTCATCAGAAGATCAAGATCAAGTAGAAACATAGATGGAAAGGGAAATGATATCAAAATAGAGGTTCTTGATGTGATCACATTAATAGGTATATGCAGAAAGAAATATAGCATACCAAGAATATGGTAAATTTATAAAAATGAGGATACATAGGGTCAACAAAGAATAATAAGAGCAATAATAGACTATACAAACCTAAGTTTGCTCACTTTGGATGACACAATATGAGGGTTGCATCCATCCTTATAGGAAGCAGTAATAAAAATATACTAGATGAATAAAGTGGATAAGATGATTGTGGAAAAATATCAAGAAGAGGAATTAGAGAAGGCAATAGAGGAAATAAATATGAACCATGAGGTTAAGAATATACTAAGGCAAATTTAATAATTATATATAATAATTAAATAAAAAGTAGACTCAGTGGCAGAAACCATTAAAAAACAAAAATAAATCCAATAATTTAAAGAACTAGAAGAAGTCATAATAAAACAAAGAAAGAAAGTATAAAAAGAGATAGAAGAAGGAAAATAAGGAAAATAAAAGATATTTAAAATTAAGCTTAACAAATACTAGAAAAATAAAAAGCAAAGAAAGAATTACAAGAAAAATAAAATTTTGAAAAAGAAGCAGCAGAAAAACAAAAAATAGAAGAGGAAAATAAAAAGGAAGAACAAAAAATAAAATAAAGGAATAAGAAAAGAATAAAAAAGGAAAGAATAAGAAGAAAATAAGAAAAAGAAAGAAGAAGACAAGAAAAAATAAGATTAAGAAAAAGAAAAGAAAGAGGAATAAAATAAGAAAAAAAAAAGAACAAGATAAGGAAAAGGGAGAAGAAGAAAATAAGAGAAAGGAGGAAGAATAAAAGAAAAAGAAAAAGGAAAAAAATATAAATGAGGAGGTGGGGAAAATAAATAAATAAGAGAAGGAAAAGAAAGAGAAGGAAGAAAAGTATAAAAGGAGAAGTAGTAAGTATCCCTTCTACAAGCTCCATAGATACATGAGATACCATTATAGTACAAATAAAAAAAAATTCTAGGTGATATATGTGTTATTATTATTAGTCAAACTACTCCAAGGGACTCCCTAAAAATAATAAAGGAAAAAATTCTAGGCACAAGTAGTTAAATCATACTATCATAGTGCCACTTGTTGGAGAGATGTCATTGATGTCATAGTGATGTCATAAAGGTGTCCTAGTGAGTGATTGAAGTGTTTTAATAGCCAGAGTAACAATGATAAAGTGTTCAATGTGCTTGTCCTAGTGTGTTTGAAGGAGGCTTGGTTGATGTTTAGTTTTGACATGATTAGAGATGTTAAAGGATGAGTATTTTGATTGTATCATGTAAAAGGGGTCCTATCAATGGTAAAGGGTGATTAGAGAGATTGTGCACATAATTGGAATTCATTTGGTAGTCTATAGTTTTCATCTAGATAGTTTGGGTCTAGTGGTAGAAAATCTGAGTAGGCAATTTGCTGACATCACCATTGCCACATGTGTATGAGTCAAGGGAAGTTTGGCATATGGTTGTGATCACATTATTCCATATTTTTTATGAGCTAAATCTTAGATCATGTGGCTAAGTGTATTAAAATATATGCAAGTGAAAATTTGGGTTCCCAGACATTTTGACAGTATTTTCCCATACTTAGCCAAATTTACAATGTGGAAAGAAGAGTCAAGTAATCATTTTGATGGTATAATATCTTACACGTGTCAATGTTTTAAAAGAGTATGATCATATGGGTTTATTCAATTTTATGCCTAGTTCTTATATACCATATTTTAGGTCATGTGATTTAGCATGGCAAAAGTTATGCATGTTCAAATTTGGTCTCCTAGATAAATTCGAAGCATAGTTGGCTTTGTGATAGAATATTTTGAGAAGGAATTTCAATGGTGATATATCTCACACATGTGAGGATTTTAGGAGTAGATTTTTATATGGTTTGATTCTTCTATGTAAGGATATCATATGGTCCAAATTATAGATCATGCATCAAAGTGCAGCAAAATATATAACTATGCAAAGTTGGCTTTTTAGGCAGATAAGCAAGGTTCCCATAGTCATTTATGCACAAGTTAAAGTTCAGGAAAGATCTATAGAGAAAGTTTGCTCCAAGATATAAAGAAGAATCAAGATGAGTACAAGTTAATGATGTTTAATGCTAAATAAATATAATTACTAAGCTTATTCTAAGGATCAATGGTGCATATTAAAGTCAAGACATTAAAGTGATAGATTTTTAGCATTGTTAAAGACCAAGATACATATATGAGATCAATGGTGCATGATGAGTCAATATTTTAAGATTTTAGAGATGAGGTCAAAGTGACTAAGGTTTAATGTTTGAGAACTAGCACCTATGTGTTAAATATTGAACAAGATTGATGGTGTGTGTTTAATCTGAGTAGCGAGGACATGAGATGCAAGCATGGAGTTCCAAGTTTAATTATGAATGTTTACATTTAAATATTTGAATTTATTAAATAAATACCAATTTATAGTTTTTGGGCCATAACTTTTGATCCAAATATAATTTGATAGTGCAATAAAAAGAGAACTTGTAGAGGATTCCAAGGTGCATCTAGAAATATGGGTTTGAAGATTTATAAGTGTGTGTAGAAAAAGTTATTGAGATCAAAATTTTAATATGTATTCATGCATGGACTATAAGTGACCCTAGAAGATTTTTTGAGCTTGTTTTGATATTATTTTAATATCTCTTGATGAATTAGCTATTGGGGAGAGTTATAAACTCCATTAGGATGCTTTGTGTGGATTATGAAGGTTTAATCAATCATGTGCAAAATGAAAAATGGTTTAGAAGTTCAACTTATTTTCATTCATAATGACTATGTGTATAAAGAACTATTTGAGCTATTTGTTCTTAAGCAAAAGGGTAATGTATTGGTTATTGGCATTTAAGGGGGACCTATAGATCATGTAGAATGGGTTCATACTTTTGGAAAGTGTTCATGTGTTCTTAGTTTACTTGAAGAAGTGTCAAAGAGTTGAATGGGTCTCTATAGGACATATAAGTGACTTAAGCCTATTTGAAAGTGGATTGTGATTAACTATGACCCATGTGAGATACCTTAAGGGTGAAGGCATGTATTATGACCAACAATGATTATTATGTACTTGATAATTCGTGATTTCTCTATATATAGTGAAATAAAATGTGTTGGCTTTTAGACTTATGTGAGAGACGTGGGAGAGTTTTGAGAGAGGCTTATGTGTGTGAATTATGGAGCAAAGGATTGGTATAATGCCCTGAGGATGAGTTTGAGAGTAGAGTAGATTGAGGACTATGTGTATGACCTATAAGTCATATTTTTGATGGTATAATAGTGATCTTGCAGGTTGAAGATGATCGAAGAGGGTTGTGTGAGTGGAGTAGAGTGAAAAATTAAGGAGCAAAGAGAGGAAGTATGCCCGATGGATGGGTTGAATAGAAAATTTGGTTCATGATTATGTGTATGACCTATAGGTCATATTTATATGTCATAACAAGTGCACTTATAGGTTTGATGGTTTGAAGTGTGAGTGAGGGATAGGTGATAATTATGTGATCTTGGAGGTTAGTTTGTGAGGTAGATTAGAGTATTGTCTATGTGAATGACCTCATGGTCAAATTTATATTATGGTGATAGAATTGTCATAGGTGTAATGAAGTGAGTGTGAGTGAAGAGTTGGAAAGTGGGGTTAGTTGGGATATGTAAAGTGTCATGATTGATCTTTATGTGTTGGTACAAGTATGTAATGTGCTTTGGCCAACATGGAGTATTGGGTGAAAGAGTGAAGGTGAAGTGTGATAAATAGAGATCCATCATTACGTGTTAAAGACATCAATTCTAAGGTGGAAGTGTTCAAAGGAGGGTCTAAAGGAGTTGATATTTATTAGGGGTAGTTTTTCCTTTTGAAATAGTTGTTTCACTAAATAATTTTGGTTAGGAGGATATGATCAAGTTTTTTTGGTCTAAAGGAGTTGACCAGTCTCTTTTTTGTAATTTCTTATAGGATAGTAGTCCATTTGTGTTGCAAGCTTGAGAGTAGGTTTTATTTTCTATTATGGTTTCCCATAGGAACTATTTGTTTGATCTTGTATATGCATTGAATTAATGAGTTCTCTTGTTAATTTTGTTTGATCATGTTGATATATGCTAATTGGTTAATAGTTTAAAGGACTATAATTAAAATTTAAATTTAAATATTTGGGCTCACTGATTCACCCCCCCCACTCTCAATGATTGTTCCTCTAACACCAGTGAGTTTACATCAACCCACTATAGGAGGACATATCATCATAACTTTATATGGCCTTACATTGATAGATAAATAGTTGGGTAAAATCTCATCTAGATCACAAAGATAGATTGGATGACATGGTGTGTAAATCTGGAACAAGGAATAAAAAAGTATCTCATGGTGTTAACCACCACTAGACCACAATGATCCTAATTCAACATGGTTGATAGAGCAACAATTATAGGATACCATGGAGAATTTCATTAGCCATGTTGGAGCTATAGTGGATAAAATCATCATCAAAGTAGAGGATATATAAGAACATGAAGAATAATTGTTGGACCGACTACTAGGAGTAAATAATGTAATAAGAAATGAGTATAATAAGTAAAGAAGTTGTAGAAATCTATGGGAAATGTAGCTACCTAATTTTCCTACTCTATTAATTGGACTCTATGGAATCAAGATAAAAAATATATAATTGGAGGAACTAGAAAGGAAACTTAGCATTGATTCTAATAGTTTTGGTACCCACAATATTCCTTATAAAGCATGAAAATGGATAAGTATGCAAGAAAAATATAATGAAAATGGACCCAATGAATACTTACCTTTGAATAAATGGATGACTATGGAAGCCTGCTAAATACTTAGATGGAAAAAATGGAAATAATGATAACAAGGCATGAAGCATACTACAGAACCTTAGAGAGTTATTTATTCCCAAGATATGCAGTTCTAATGGCCAAGGAAAATACCATAATAAAATAAAATATCTTGGATGGCAAGGAAATAATATTGAACATGTATACATTCTTCAAGGCTATGGAAGATAAATATGATAAATCTTTACCCAAAGATGGGTAATCCAATTAGGAAATAAATTTTTGTTAGATTTTTTTGACATTACATAAAATGGATTATTTTTGGTACCTTTCATGATTCTTCAAAGTATTATTTATAGGATGAGATCAAGGTATTAAATCTAGGAAAATGTTGGTAGAATTGTTCAATAAAATTTAATTTGAACATATAATCACCATATAGCTTCCATATATATCATAGTAGCATAATACATCTCTAGGCCAACGAGACAAAGGATTATATTGACCTAGGAAACATAGTATGGTTTAGTCACCTACAATAAAAAAAATATAATTTATATGAAGAAAAACATGTCTTACAAAGGCATGACCACTAAGTTATAAGAAGTATCTAGTCAATATTTATACTTCAGTGTTTTAATATGAAATATAGAACTGATAAGTGATATATAATAGATAGAACTAAATAGATTTAAGTAGAGAGAGATAAGTAATAGCTTTGAAAAGAGTGATAATAGAGTAAAGAGAGTAGAAGTATAGAGTAAATATATCTTAAAAATTATAAAGGTTATTATGATTATATTAATGTAAATAAAAAATATATAGAGTAGGAGATATATGTGTATTTTCCACTAGGAATTAGCACACCTGCTTATTTCTAATTTATGAATTTATATTATAACTAACTCCACATGATACTGAACTCTACATTGCATTAACTCTAATTAGAGTTAACTTGAATTTCATAGTTATATGTAACCAAAGTTATATATTTTATGTCCAAAACTAATTTTTCCCTTTACTGATGTTAATTCAAAGCCCTATGATTGTCTTTTTATCTAAATTAAACATGTCATGGAATTTTTGAAATAATAATTGATTAGAAAAAAATTAATAAGGAATATAAGGATTGCAATATATTCATTAATTATGTTAGATATTGTTAACAATAAAGTAAATTGGTATATTTTCCTTACATTTGTATTTCCACACCTAACTTCCCTTCTAGATTATATGTTTGCACTTTTATAGGAATTAAATAAAAAAATTATAGTTCGATTTTTATTGAAATTAAACATGGTAGGAGTTAGCAAATTAAGATTGATATGGAATTATAATGTGTTTAGGGTAATAAGACCTATATATTATATGTGCGATTGATTTATTTAATGGGATTATATGTATACATGTGGTTATATGATATTAAATTGGTCATTTATGTATTAATGATATTATATGTGCATATGTTGTTAGGTAATTATGTATGTGTATTTTGAGGTACTATGATATAAAATTAATGATTGGATCATGGGAGGGTGCATTATTAATAAATGGTATTTAGCTTACTTTATAATATATGTATCTATTTGTAGGGATAATTGAGTTAGTTATGAAATATTATTGTAATTAGGTGGTTCATATATCTAGATAAACATTAACTCTATTGATCCAGGCAACAATTTAGGTGACAATTCAGGTGACGGGTCTACCCCAATTGATGATGGAACTTCTAGGAGCCATAACTTTTGCACCGTAGCTCCAATTGACTCATCATTTGAACCATTGGAAATATATAAAAGAGAAGAACATGGTGAGATGGCATGGACCTTTGATTGATAAATTTTAACACCTAAAAACCCAATGGAAATGCCCTAAATTTCAATTTTAGTAGTGCAGTCTAAAAATAGTAAGTTTCTAAAAATAGTAATTCCTCAAATTTTGTATTGTCATAAATCATGGAAGTTGAACCAATTCATCTCCCTTGAGATTTGTGACCTTCCACATCCTCCCCCCACCTTAAAAACATATATAAATTAAGATGTAACCAAAAATGGAAACAGACATCTCTTCTTAGCGATAAGCATAGTTTGGGTTTGCAAATTTGATCAATAAAACATCTCTTCTCAGAGATAGCATTATTTGATTTGTCTTTTTATTGTTTATTAAATTATATATCAACCAAAGCTTTTGATTTTTGGATCATTGGTATCATATTATTTTGTCTTTAGAGGTATGATCTTGAGGATGAGGTCAGACTATAGGAAGCTTGGGTGGAAAATAGAACCAACAGACTATCCACCTATTCACTCCAAATGACTTCAAATGGTGGAAAACACCAAGACATTCAATCCTTTCAAGTAAATGGTGAATGAATCCCTCCAATATCATAAAGCACATATGCTACAACAATTCACTCAAATTCTCTAACAAATCTCAATGGGAAATTTTGGCTCCTTATCTGCACCCCCACATCTTTTCAGTGCCCCAACACCCTTCAAGGTTTAGGCAAAATAAATGTTGATGCTGTATAAAATTGGTTGGATCAATTGTCATCTTATTTTTCTATAAATAAATTCATCGATAAAGAGAATATCACTTTTACTCTTTTGAAAGCATCATTGCCTATCAAAAATTGGTGGGAAGTGTACAAAAAAAGATTCAGTGTAGATGATATTGGCCTTGAGATGGAACCTACCTAGGATGATTTCAAAGAAGTTGAAAGGAAGAATACTACCCCATTGGATCATATGATGATCTATATATAGAGTGGCAAAAACTTCACCAAGGTAAGGAATGGTCTATTCAAGATTACACTAACATTTTTCATTCTCTATCTGTGAGATTGGGCATCCAAGAAAGTGAGAAACACAAGGTTCTCAAATACCATGGTGGACTAAAATGGTGCATACAGGGAGAAATGGAACTCTTCAATTTGGAAACCCTTGGTGAATTGTACAAGTTTTTATTAAAAATTTAGTAGAAGCATAGAAGAATGAATGCGAAGAGTTAGCCTTTAAAATTGAAATGTGACAAAGAAGGTCAAACACGAGGCCAAAATTGGAAGCAAAAGAAAGGAAAGATTAGGAAGTGGTGTGATTATCACAAATCTAAAACTCACTCCAAAGAAGAATGTCAAGCTATCAAGTCCCTACTTTCTGAGTCACAATCCTCAACATCCACTGCTCTACCTCATACAGACCCTACAGTCAAAGAGGTTGAAGAAGAGATTATAGATGTTGAGCCCAAAACCATTGTTACTTCATCACAAACCCATGACAAGAGGCTAGATAATAAAGAAAGGTTGTTTCACTCTAAGTTATGGGTTAAATGTAAGCCTCTGCATTTCATTCTTGATAGTGGAAGTTAAAAGAATTTAATCTCTACTAATGTTGTAAAAATCCTAAATCTGTCCATGAAGCCTCACCCAAAGCCATATAGTATTGGATGATTGAGTTTAAGGAGAAACCTTTGTGTCACCCACCAATGTCTTCTCTCATATGTAATAAAACCTTTCCAAGATGAGGTCTTATGTGATGTGGTCAATCTAAATGTTTATGATGTACTCTTTGGTTAGCCATTCATGTATGATCAACATGGCATCTATGAATCAAGAACTCAAAGGATTACTCTCACTCTTGGAACATGGCACTATAAGGTACCAGAGGTACCACCTTCTACATCTATCTCTCTGATTAGTGCTAATAAATTTGTTCTCATGGTGGTCAAGACATAAGAATATAAAAGGGTTGATGTTACATCCCTGACTACACAAACAACACAACAATAAAATAAAATAGATACCAAGATGAAGAATTTCATAGCCTTCCATCCATAGACTAATGGTCAGATAGAAATAGTGAACAATCAAGCTTTACACAGTTCCATAAATCACAGTCCATTCCAAGTTTGCATTGGGAATCAAATCAAAGTAAAACTACCACACTTGATGAAAAATATTGATGCAATGGGGAATATTAATTCTCAAGGAGGGAGGAATGATCCAGGTAATAATTTAGGTGACAATTCAGGTGATGGGTCTACCCTAATTGAATTCTAGGAGCCATAACTTTTGCACCGTAGCTCCAATTGACTCATCGTTTAAACCATTGGAAAGATAAGAAAGAGGAAAATGCGGTGAGATAGCATTGAAATTTTCTCAATGAATTTTGACCCCTAAAAATGTAATGTAATTTTCCAAAATTTCAATTTTAGTAGTGCAGTCTAAAAATAGTAAGTTTCTAAAAATAGTAATTCCTTGAATTTTGTATTGTTGTAAATCATGGAAGTCAAACGAATTCATCTCCCTCAATATTGGTGACCTTCCACATCCTCCCCCGACCTTCAAAACATGTATAAATGAATATGTAACCCAAAATGTAAAATAGACATCTCTTCTCAGAGATAAGCATAGTTTGGGTCTACAAATTTGATCAATAAAACATCTCTTCTCAAAGATAGCATTATTTGAATTGTCTTGTTCTTATTTTTTGAATTATCTATCAACCAAATCTTTCAAGTTTTGGATCATCTATGCATGTGATGGATAATTAAAATTATTGTATGTCATGATATATCAATAGAGATATATTATAGAGAGTTGTTCTTTCTATTAAGGATATTTGTACACTCTTTTTCTACCTCAAGGGTTTGTTTGATTTAATATATTGAGTTATTCTATTTGTGACTTATGAGGATTTTAACTTATAATATTAGAGCACTTTTTAGGGTCAATTTATATAGAAAATTCAATAGTTTATAATTTTTTATCACTATCCATTAGATGTTATCACCTCACCCAATATCAATCTTAGTGATTTGAAATTAGAAAAAATATTGGTGGTGATAATTTTTTACACAAAATTTGTCCATTTCTAGGAAAAGTGGGAGGAAAAATTCTTTTATTTTTTTCCAAATAAAGGTCTAATTTCTTGCAAAGGGTTGCTCTCCTTACATAAATCTCATATTGAGGTTATTTTTGTGTGTATAGAAATATGTTTTTTAGATATTTAAAATATGTTCTGACACTAAGGATTTGGAGTAGTATTGAAGGAGATATGACATTTTTAAGCTAACTATGTTATATCTATAGGGAATAAAAAGGATCATGTATTATATAAGTAATAATATTCAGCTCAAATGTTGGATTGGGGTGATTATTAATTTTTTAGAAAGGAGACTTTACTCCAGTTATATCATTATGTAGGGATATATATTAGTCACAGGTTAAAATTCTAGGAATGCCTAAAAATAATTTTTGAAAAAAGTTGAAGTCAAAAGAGTTTAGAGAAGATTTTTTCAAAGGAAGGGAAAAAAATAATTAATATGTATTTTATAAATTTATTATTAATTTACTTATGATATTTGATATGAACATGAAAGACTATCTTAGTCATATTTATAAGATACTTCTGATGAATGGTATGAAGATACCTTTCATCTATGTGAAGTTATCCATTTTTAGCTTATCTTTGATGAATCTAATCTTCTTCATGATGAATCATATAGTAATAAAAAGGTAATTTTAAACCATAAATAAGAAATTATTGAATTAAATCATGATTTGGTGGGACAAAAGTGTTTCATATGGATATGGAAAGAATTTTTAATACAGGTACCATCAAGCAACATATTCCCTAGATATTGCATGTGAATGATTGCCAAAGCATCATATATTTATTTATTTATAGTAGTATTAATATTTTTATTCTTTTAATATTATGAGAATGAAACATGTCAAGGGGTAAGGAATATAATTTGCATAGGGTATAAATCAACCTAGATATTATATAGGCCATGAATGAATTAATGGGATTATATGTGCACATATAGTTAGGTGGGATAATATGGGTCATTAATGTATTAATATGATTATATGTGTATATGAAGTTAAGCAATGAAGTACTTGTAATTTGATGTAATATGATATGCAATTAATGATTGGGACATGGAAGTTGAATATTAATAAATGTTAGGTGGAGTAATTTGGAAGCTATATATGTTGTCATGGTGGTAGGTGGGTTTATTATGAACATTTATTATAAGTAGGTGGATCATGTATCTATATAAGCATTGCTCCTACATATATGAGGGATAGTGAAAATTATTATACATCTTGATATATCAGTAAAAAAATATTATGTGGAGTGGTTTCTTCCAATAAGGAGAATCTTACAGTGCTACCATATATCAAGGGTTTGTTTAATCTTATATACCGAGTTATTTTATTTCTGAGTTACTAGGTTTTTTATATCTAGTATTAAAGCACTTTATAGGGTTGTGTTCCATGATAATTTCAATAATGTAGGGTTTTTTTCTTTACTCTCAAATGTATACTCTCACTTCACCCAATCAGATATTAGTGATAAAAAATGGTTAAGATAAGTCGTAACAAATATATGTTCCCAAAATCTATGGTTTTTAAAGAAATAGTGGAAGAAAGTTTCTTATTGTGTTTTTTCCAAATAAGAATTAAATTTATTCCAAAGGGTTTATTTTATTAAATTGATATTATATTGGGGCTATTTTTTTGTGGATTGAAGGATATTTTTGAGAGATTTCAAAAAAAATCTCACACTAAGGATTTGGAGTAGTATCCAAGGAGATATGACATTTTTTATTTGACCCTATAAACACATAAATTAAAATTTAGCTAAAATAATGCACATATGACCACTCCTTTACATACTTAGTTATGGACCTATCCTAGGGCCCATTTGATCACTTTCAACTACCTTGTGTGTGGAGGAATCACTCATAAACTTATTGACAACCCCAAAATACACCTATCCATCATATTATCAGCCTCAACTATCATTCAACCCATGCTAAAACCTTAGCATTATTGTTTCTCATATTTTGACAATAATTCCCTATCATACAAGTCTATCCCAATCTATTATCCAATACCCCTCTCTTTTCCTCCCACAAAATAAATTCTAATTTTCAAAATTTAAAGTTATGTAAAGGTTAGCTTATGTCCCTAATAAGCCCCATTCAAATGAATTTCAAAGATATGAATATATAAACACATTTCAAACCATTTTTCATATAAAATACTTCCACACTAAAAATCACCAAAAGTCTAATTGCACATTGACTGTATATTCCTTATTTCTCCAAATTTAATCACATATAACCCTATTATCCTAGAGCTAAAGTATGAATAATTCTCCAAGGTCACAAGTCATGGTTTAAGGCACTTAATCGCATAAATATTTCAACATCATCTAGCACTTTGCACTAGTCATTTACACACCATCATAGCATGGGATAACTAAATGAAGTTTGATCACTCTTCATAGTATTGGTATGTAGGCAATATTAAATGCATGGAATGTTTAGGTCATGCCCAAATTCAAATGTTATCCCCTTTTTCTCCCATTGATTTGTGTTGGTCTTCACATGTCAAGAATCTAGGGTTTTGAAGGAAAAATATTCATATATTGGTCTCCATAGCTGATCAAAAGATCCTCATGAAACACATAAAATATAGATGAAGGTGAATAGAACCCAAAAATCCTAGATCTCTAATGTCTTCTAAATAGGACCAACCTCATAGAGGACATGATCATTCCTCTTCTCCTATCCAACTTAGGTCAACATTGTCTTGGGCTCATTTTAGTTGTAGATTATTTTTCATAGTTACCAGACCTGGCCACTTTGCTAGTTTCAACTTTTGATTCATTCCTCTACACTATTTTTAGCTAAGTTATATTTTTCTATTGCACTTTCCTTATTTAGTAAGTTTATATATTTATCAAGTTTCAAATTAGTGACTGATTGATATTTAAAATATTATTATTTATGATTTTGTATAGTAGTTTATCACTTAGGTAATCTACATATTTCTTAGCTTTATAAATTTTTATAAGACATATTGGTGAACCTACTTGTTATTGAGCATTGTAAGCCTTATTTTTCCCTATGGTTTCCTTCTAATAATATGTCATCATAGGGTTTCAATTTAATTATGATTTGATTATCATGTTAGAGTGTTTTCTATCATTGGCATGTCTCTCTTTTATTATTCTCATTTCAAACTTTGGGAAATTTAAAATGGATAAAATAGAATATCTTCTTCTTCCTAACACTCAAGGTTGTGATAGCTACTTTCCCTCTAACAAAGTCCATGTTATCACTATTATAAGAGTTAAGGTAGCCCATATTACAATTCTAAAATAAGTTAACCAACTTATCATTCCTCAACCCCCTCCAACTTTCACATATCCTTTTGATGGTGTGTTTATGCATGTTCAATCCAAAGTACCTAGGGTTTATAATTTTTAAGCTCTAAATGGTCAAATAATCATTATTAATAAGGTAATAGTAGATATCTAAAATCAAATTAACTATTTTAGTACAAATATCACATCATTAGAAAACTAGGTCACATATGCAATAATCTAGAGTATGCTAGTGTTAATCTTGTATTCACATCTTAATATAGTAATTTTGTGACTAAAAAGACTTCATAACAATATTGGAAGCTAAAAAATCATTCATGTATAATAATTCATTCTAAGAGTTTTCAAAAATCTAATAAGAGTTCAAATGAGATTCTAAGAAAATTTCTTTGAAATAAGTTGATCAAACTACCTCCTCTACATCTTATACATATATCAAAATACTACTGTGCATATCATAAAATGCATGGGCATGATATAGATCATTGTTTCAATTTAAAAAATCAAATGCTAAATATAATTGATAATGGTGATCCTAAAATTTATACCTCAATCAACCAACACACATTGGAACAAGTAAAAGTATAACAAGTGACAAAATTTGAATTAGCACAAAAATGATTATCAAAGGACAAATCAAAGTAAGAAAAGGTTTAAAAGTCACAATAAGAGAAAATGAAGGTTTAAAAGGAAAAATTATTTAAATTAAGAGTATAAAAACATCATTATTAAAATGCAAAATTATAAAAAGAAAAATATACAAAGGTAATATTACAAAAAGAACAAGAGCATACATTGTACAATAAAATAAAAGTTAAGTAAAAAATCATTCTTAAAAGAGGTTTTATAACAAAATAAATTCAAAATCATGAATACATAAAAATATATATAATTTTAAATTTGGTTACAAAGGGGGAAACTACAAGCCTTTCCTCATATCAAGACCCTTTCACTATCATTACTCATGTAGATGACAAATAATTTAAATGTCAAGGTTAAGGAATATTAGGAAATTCATTTATTTTATATATCATTTCTTACATATCTTGTACATAATAATCAACACTTGGATAAAAATAGTGCATATACAACATATATGGGATCAATCAAGTTAAGATTTTATTTTGCTTCAAAATAGTGTTATCTTAATTTTCACATTATTTCAAATTCAAGTGCCTACAATCTTGTGCTTGAAGGATAATGGTTAAAATAAATAGGATAAATTATTGATAAAATAAAATTTTTGATATAATTTTATCATGAAGGCAAGGTCACATCCTTTTCTAGATAAGGAACATCTCTAGAGAGAAAATACAAAAGAAAGCATACCTTCAACTAACATACAAACAAATATAATTGATAGAATATTAGTAGAGGCACGAGACTCAATACATATTGTAAAAAAAATCAAGAAATTAAATAACACAATATGGGGTAGTTAATTTTACATATCTAAATAAAACAAAATACAAGTGTGGCATTTCACAAGTTCTAAATCTAGATGATGATGATGATGATGATGATGATGATGATGATGATGATGATGATGATGATGATGATGATGATGATGATGATGATGATGATGATTATAACAATATAGATTGGCATGATCCTGATAATACTGACTATACAAAATGCAAATATGGAAACAATACAAAACCTACACAAATGCATGATCCTATTAATTCACTAGATATCACAATGAGTTTTTTAAATACAAGATATATTTATGGGAAGACTGTTAAGGGAGTCATTAGTTAGTATCATTATATCTATTTCTCAGTTCATATTTATGAAATAACATAAAATAGTAAAATATTCTAGAAAATATAGAAAATAAGGACCTATGAATGCTTATATGTATTTTTTCATACATTATTTCATTTTTGTAAAAATTTTAGATACTTATTTTATCCAATTTTATATCATATATGCTTCACCAGTGTATATGAGTGTTTACAGATTACACAGAACACCATTTGAAGACTTGGTTATAGGTAATATGACTATTACACATTCAGAAGTTATAATTAGATAAGAACATCCTATTATATAGGAACTCCATAATTTAAATTCCATCACCCCACTATTTTCTCAAAGAGCTCAAACTATCACTACTTAGTTCTAGACCACACATTGGGGACATATTATACACATGTTTTATCCTTGTTTGCCTACCATATGTTACTCACAGTTCAATTATTTACATAACATTAAATATTTTGATATTGATCACTCACTAAAATCTTGATATACTATTATTTATCTTGATCATTGAATATTTTTATGATATAACATAACTCTTGTTTATCAATCACATATTATCATGCATACCTTTCATGTTGATTTCCTAGCTTTGTGCCTTATGTGCACTCTCTTTTTTCCATTGAGTACATTTGAATGTGTCTTTTACTTGTGGATCTCATCCTTTATTCTCTATTTATATGTTTTTAAGTACATTTGAATATTTATTTATGTGTGTTTTATGTGTCTGTAGACATTTTAACATGCCCTTATATGTGTTTCTAAGCCTTCATTGCTTTATTTTAATCATATGAGGACATTTGAACATGTCTTTGTGTGTTATTTTATTCAAGTGAGTGGCATTTTAACATGTCCCTTGTATGTATCCCCTTCACCTTATATTGTGTGTTTTGTGTTCTTTTAATGTGCTCTTTAATTATGTGCATCATGGTTATGACACCTTGCTTGCTTATTTGTACATATATTTTAATGTCATGATGGACATCATGCATCCACCCAACCCTTCCAATGTCATGATGCATATCATATATTATTCCCTAATTATTTATGTTCATCCTTACATAGTTTTATCACTTATCTATGTGCCTAAATGTTAACATCTATAGAAAAACTCTTGATATGAATGATTGTTCCTACATGTATCTCACATTACTACTATTCTCAATTTATCTATGTGATTATTCCATCCTTATCCATATTATCACTATTACTTAGATTTACATATTTATGTCATAAAAATCTATCATATAAGTTTTTATTTTAAGCTAAGTTATTGTGTAGAATCAACAACTGACCTCAAAAGAAGGGGTATTCACAGAGGTTTATCTTAAAGACTATACCTCCTAGTTTAGTACACATACATAATTTGGTAGATATTACACAATTTAGTATATTTTTAGTCTAAGAAATTGCACATAAAGTGATTTTAGATAGGACCACCATATTGGACAATATAACACTAATCTCCTATCCTTTCCACCATTGTTGTCCAAATGCCTTAAAAACATACATTTCAAAAATTTCTCATAATCTTAGTTTACCTAGGACAATACATAATAATTGTATACTATAAATTTATAGAATTAATCAAATTTGCCTCAGATTTACTCAATTTGGGGGCATCGTTTGTGACATTTTATTCTATTTTAACACACAAGTTTCCTCAAAATCATAGTTATTATTAATTAGTTTTGGAATCTATATAAATCATATATTAGTTTAGGGGCATGTGCATGGCACATGGCTTCATCATTTCCCAATTTTTTCACTAATTTATTAGATGGAATGGAAAATATATGTCATTATCCATGAATGTATACACTTGAAGTATATTGTACTCAGTTTCCACACTAGTTTTTCACCATAATTGAACCTTATTCCATATAAATTAGTTGGTTCATTATTTGCATTAGTTTTACACTAAAATGATCTATTGGGATTCATATAGGGATTCCAAATCACTTGAATACTTTGTCTATTTGATGATGGATTCAAACACTCCCTGAGTTCTTAAGAACAATTTCCTATTGATGAGGATTGGGGCATGCACAGTCCAATATAAGTTATTCAATGAAAATGAAATATCTAAGGGTAATACCCTCTACATTCACCAGTGTTACACTATTTTTACACTAGGAAAACACAATAATTTGTGTGCCTAATTAGGTGTATTCAATCCTTTTCATTGTCTAGTTTCTTATCTTTAAATTTTTGATATTCATCTTAAGCAAAGATTGATATTAAATATGTTTCATTTTAGGTTTGGGTGGATAATAGTTCAACATTTTGGCCTACATTTAGGACTACACTTCATAGGTAAGTTTATGTCTACATTTTTTTTTACTCTAGTAATTTCACTTTGGTACATTACTAAAAATTGGTGAAAATGTAGACATATACATAAACATTCAAGCTAAAATAATGCACTTGTGACTACTCTTTTACATACTTAGCTCTATACCTATCATAGGTCCCTTTTGATCACTTTGAACCACATTTTATGTGGAGGAATCACTCTTATAATATTATTTATGACCCCAGAATGAACCTATTCATAATTTTATTAGCTTTAACCATCATCCAATCCATGTTAGACCCTTAACACCAAATTTGATTCCCATTGGACAATAACATCCTATTTCATAGGATCACCCCACTCTATTTTCTAATCCCCCTCTCTTGTCCTCTCTAAAAATAAAAACTAATTTACAAACACAAAATTATGTATAGGTTGTCATATGTCCCTAATAAACCCCATTCGAAGGAATTTCAATGATATGACTGTATAAACACATTTCAAACCATTTTTCACATAAGAGACCTTCATATTAAAAAACACTAGAATTCTTATTGCACATTGAAATAAAATTCTTTATTTCTCCAAAGTTATGATCACTCACCACCATAGCATGGGAGAACTACATGAAGTTTGATCCATCTTCAGAGTATTGGTATATAGGCATTGTTCAACACATGGGGTGTTCAAGCCACACCCAACTTAAACTACTGATCCTTTTTCTCCCACTTATATATATTGGTCTTCACATATCAAGGATTTAGGGTTTCTAAGTAAAAAATTCATATTTGTCTCTGTAACTGATCAAAATTTCTCACAAATAACACAAAACATACTTATAAAGGCAAATAGAACACAAAAATCCAAAATATTTATTGCCTACTAGACATGATTGACCTCATAGAGGACATGAGAACTCATCATCCCCTATATAGCTTAGGGATCTATTGTTAAAGGCTCATTTTAGCTAAAAATCTAGTTTTACAGTCACCAAACCCAACCAATCTACTAGTTTCATCTTCTAATTCATCCAACAACATTATTTTTCATCTAAGTTATAATTTTTTATTACACTTTCCTTATTTAGTAAGTTTATCAATTTAAAAAGTTTCAAACCAGTGAATGATTTATATTTGAAATATTATTATTTTTTATTTTACATAGTAGTTTTCACTTAAGGTAATCTACGTATTACTAAGTTTTCCTAAACTTGATAAAAATAGACCTTAATAGATTTGGAGGGATTAAAAAGGACCATGTAGTGTAAAATAAATAACCTTATGCTCAAACTTTAGATTGGGGTGATTATCTATTATTTGAAATTAGACTTCAATAATATCCAAAATGAACATATTCATCAAGTTTGAAGCATTATTGAGGGAGATATATTAATCACAAGTTTTTGTTATAGGAATGCATGAAAAGAAATGTTCAAAAAAATATTGGAGTCAAAATATTTTAGAGAATACATTTTCAAAGAAATGGAAAAAATAATTGATAATATATTTTATAAAAATATTATTAATTCATTTATGATGTATGAACATGAGAGAGTTGCATGGTCGGATTTAGAAGAGACTTATGGTGAATGGTCTGAAGACACCTTTCATCTATGTGAATAAAAATATTTATAGCTTACTTGAATGAATCTAATCCTCTTTGTGATTAATATTATAATAATAACATTGTAATTTTTTACCATGAATATAAACCATTGAATAAAATCATGAGTTGGTAAGACAAAAGGGTTTCATAGTGGATATGGATTTTTTTGGATATAGGTACCATCAAACAACATCTTCCCATATATCACATATAGATGATTGGCATAGCATCATATATTTATTGATTTACAAAAGCATTTATATTTTTATTCTTCTCATGATTTGAGGATAGAACATGTCAGGAGGGATATAATGTACCTAGGTTAGAAATCCACATAAATATTACATGGGTCATTTATGAATTAATGGAATTATGTGTGCACATGTGGTTAGGTGATATTTTATGGGTCATTTAGGTTTAATAGTAGATATGTAAAAAAATTGTATATCGGTACCATCAAACAACATCTTCCCAAAATGTCACATATGGATGATTGGCATAGCATCATATTTGTACCAGTTTATAGAAGTATTTGTATGTTTCTTATTCTCAGTATTTGAGGATAGAACATGTTAGGGGGAAGGAATGTAATGTACCTAGGGTAGTAATCCACATAAATATTACATGGATCATTGATGAATTAATGGAATTATGCATGGACATATGTCTAGGTGAGATTATATGGATCATTGATCTATTATTAGGATTATATGTGTGCATGTAGCTAGATAATGATGTACTTATATTTTGATGTATTATGTTATGTAATTAATGACTGGGACATGGGTGGTGAATTAATAATAAATGGTAGGTGGATTAGTTTAGAATATATTTATATATTCATAGTGGTAAATGAGTAAGTTATCAACATTTATTGTAATTAGGTGGTTCATGTATCTATATAAGCATGCCCCTTACACATGTGAGGGATAGTAAATAGTATTGTATGTTTTTATATCTCGATAGAGAAATATTATTTGGAGTGATTCCTTCTAATAATAATAATTGTATGGTGTTAATTTATTGTGTCCATGCTGATGAATTAATACCTTATACTCAGGTTTATAGATACAATAACCTTATTTATTTGAATTCATCTAGGAAATTGAAATATTGAATCTTTTTTATTTGGATTTAAAGTGTCTAAACCCTTTTCCTCCATCTCCTTTATTCAACTTCCTTATATTGTTTATCATTTATATTAATACCTTTAGTTTATTATTTTTCTATATCATCCTCCTTTTTTCCTCCTCATCCTTCTCATTATTTGTTTCCTTAGTGCCCCATTGACTTATAAAAACAAGTTCCATATCTTCCCATGAAAAATTATTCCATTCTTTTTGTATCTAAACAAACCAACTCAATATAGGACCCATAAGATGAAAGCACAAATTTAAATTTTTAAAATTATATTTGAAAATATCTCTCCTTGACTTGAAACCACCATTATTTAGCATCAATACTATCATATCTACATAAAAATTGAAATGCCATGATACAAAATTCATAAAAACTAGGGTTTAGAGTATGAAAATAAACTACATATTGTAGACATTTTATCTCCCTCAATCATCAATAAAAATTAACCAAATACCCATTAGTTTGAATCTTTACAAGTTAATTTTATAATAAAAAATGGCACCTCAATCAAAATTCTGACATGAAAGGTATGCACATATGAAGGCACCAGTCTAGCAATTTTTCTTTTTTGAAATTAATATTTATATGTACATGAAATATAATCAATAAATAAATAAATAAATTTCACATTTAACATGACATAACATATGAAAATTTATTATAATAAAAAAATTTGGAACCTAATGTCCACTAGTTATCATCAATTAAAATAATATTGCACATTTAGTGTAACACTACATCAAAGTCTGAATACTTTCACAACAATGTTAGGATCCCAATAGCTACTAGTTCTCAATGAGATATATATTATTTACCAAAAACATTATATCTAAGAGATAATATTAAATTAACAAGATGATATTTTTTTTAACTTAGTGATTGGTAGATCTCAATTAGTTATATAAGATGATTTTTTAAAATGGCAAGAATTATTTTTCATGTTTAGCATGACATAATATGTAAAAAAATATTCTGATGGAAATGTTGGGAACCTAGTAGTTTCTAGCTCTCAATTATTAATAATATTTTTCCACATTTATCCCAAGATTATATATGAATCTTAATATTTTCATTAACATTTTGGATCCTATTGACCCCTAGCTCTCAAAATGTTATAAACAAAAAATTTGCATATAAGTTAAAATATGAAATTAGCAATCTAATCATTTTAAGTATCATAACAATTCTCAACGAGTTTAACAACATGATTTATTATAAATAGTGACTAATATTTGTAATTTTTCTGATGTTTTTAAAGCACAGCAATTTCACCTCAAAGTGAATTTCAAAATAATGTGATATTAGTTTTTATCACAATAAATGCATCCTTATATGAATATTAAAATAAGGATGCATAGTACCTAGTAGCTACTTGATTTATACAATTACAACTTAAATAAATAACATGACTAAAGTGATTTAGCATTTTTTTTCATTGCAACTGATGGTATTGACCCCATAATTCATTCACAAATGAAATAAATAAATTTAATAATAGGATAGTATAAAGTCACATATTTTGAGCATTGTGAGTAGTAGGTCTCAGTTTGTAATGTAATTATTATACCATTAAAGTAGAATTATAATAATATAATCAAACTAAGAGCATAAGAATGAAGTATATGAATAATTTAATCTAAGATGAAAACCTTTACAACCTTACACTAAGAATATAACTTGAAATATGATGATAAAATACTAATCAATAACTCCTATATATACCCTAATATATTATGTAGACTCCCTAGGCCTACTTAATTCTAATATACAACTATGAAAATGATCATATTACTTAATTAAAGGTTACGCTAGAAATAATTCACCAAAAATATACCAATACATGTTATAGATTAAGGGCATAACATGCCCCTGCCCTTTAAACTAACAGTGTCCTTAATGTTGATGTTCTCTGGATACTTTTACAATAAAACTTCAACCTCCCATGTTACATCTTCACTAGCTAGATTATTCCACTTAATTAGATACTCTATAATCACCCTTTCCCTCAACCTCTTACTACATGTCTAAATTATTTATTTAGGTTCCAAAATCATACTAACCTTTACATTAAGCTTAATTAACTTTGTATGGGATAAAAATATTTTTCTAATGATATTCTTCAAGTAATAATTATGGAATCCTATATGTATTTTTGTAGACTAAGGTATCTCTAGTTTATAAGTTACACTTTCAATCTTCTAAAAGACTTAGATAAACATTTTAATACTTAGGTTAAATATTGTTAATCTTATTTTTTGGTTACGAGTAAATTTTTTTATATGGCTATAACCACAAAAAAACCTAATCTTTGAAATCAAAATGTCTTTCACTATAATTTTGGTCATTTTATTTCTTCATGAAATGTTACACCATTGCTAAGTTTATTAATAGACTAAAGAGTATCTACTGATAGTGTTGAATATTTTCTTCAAACTCTCAAACCTTTGGATGGATCCTCAAATATGAGGTTATGGAAGGTGGATGGCATCCATATAGTTCCAAAAATGAAGACATTTTGGATGAGGTATGGTAATAAATGTTATACCTCTATTTTACTAATTATAGCCATTGAACCCATCTCTTTTGTTTATATAAATAAAAAAATGGAGATAACCCTCAAAAAACATGTTGACCAACTTAGTTTTACCATTAGATTAGGGATGATATGACAAGTTATGAGCCAACTGAGTACTCAAACATGAGAATAATTTTTTTCTAAAAATTATTAGTAAATATAAAATCATGATCACTTACTATATTGTATTTTAGATACCATATAACTTATAAATTGTATCCATAACTACTAAAATTGATACAAATGAATGTGAAAAGGCAAAAAAAGGCATATTTGGTGAGTCTTTCCACAACCATTATTATGATTTTTTTCCCTCAAACTAGGGGAATCTTATGATGAAATTCATGGAAACCTCCACCCACCTCTTAGTAAGAACAAATAGAGGTTAAAAAATACATGCGGTCTTAATTATCTCACCATTATTTTTCTACCACAAATTTATGAAATTTTGCTTCTAATCATTCCTAAAATAATGCTTCTTGTTTATATGATAAGTCTTCAAGAAGCTAGAGTACCCACTTATTAGAGAAGCATGAAGCTCTAAAATAGCATTATATTTAAGGGTTGAGTTATTTCATGAATATAATGTATTATTATACCATGAAACATACTCATTCCCCAAAAATATGTCTAAAATTATCATATCTATTTGGATCTTATAAATGATATTTTATGTATATGTGTATTTCTTTCATTATGATCATGCCTCATCCACCTAATCTACCTATAATATGGACATGCCACAAATCAATTATTTTGTGGACTCATCCTTCTTATATAATGTATTACCCACACTAGTATCCTTCCCTCTCTTATAAAGGATCTCAAATTCATATCCAAAAATCTTAGTGACTATTATAAACCTTGTATATAATCATGTAAATATGAAAAAATATAATGAAGATCCATAAAAAATATTAGAGGGCCAAAATTACCAAATATAACATATATTTATCATATAATTAATACCATTAAGGTAATTATACACCATAAAATACTTGTTTAGGATGGAATAAATTCACATTTATATTTCAAATAGAAGACTCACAACTTACTTGATATAATTTACAATGATATTCTCATTCTCATATATAACTCTATCATTAATGATAGATGGGTATACTTATAATCCAAATGTAGGTTGACTCATTACCCAATATATCTAATATAAAAATATACCCATATGACCCTAGACAATATACTCATTAAGATAATGTGTGCCACATGTCAACATATCCACCTACTAATCATATCATCTTTTTAGGTTCATTACATTCCATCCCCCTCATCATGTTTCACCCTCAAAATAAGAGGAGAATAAAAATAATTAGTGTGCTTCAAATAAATAGACACTTTTCACCATGATTGAGCATCTAAACTAATATTAGTAGGGGATATCACTATAAACTTGGTTCTGGACTCTTCTACACTACTCTAATTCTAGCTATTAAAAAAAAATGTTGGTTCCTATTGTCACTCAATTTTATAGAATTGGAGAGGTAGTTCAATCCTAATCCAATTGAGTGAAACAATGGGGTTTCCCCTAGACCTATGGGTTATCTAAAGTGGGGTTAAACCTCTAGTTGATAGGGCTAGTTCCCTAAATTTGTCTTGATTGTCCTTTTAGTAACTAGTTGGTGTATGAAAAGGGATAAAAACAATCTAATTGTAATAAAAATAGAACAAAAGGGTGATACACCAAAATATTTAATCCAATACCATCCTACACTTGCACTTAAAATAAATAAAACTACAATATGCCCTATGCGTCAAGAAAAAGCTTCTAACATAGATATTTCAACCTAGAGACTATGGTAAGTATAGAAGATACATTGAGAGATTCAAAGCACTAAGAACATACTATTGAAACTCCAAAATAATTGGCTAAAATACCACATTGAAAGGTACTCCAAGTGACCTAAAAGAAGATAATTTATCCACACCTAGGTGTACACAAGTAGGACAAGATGCAAAGATAAGAAATTTTCTCACTAACATCTATCAACAACTCATTCAACACATTGAAATATGAAATTGGAAAGCTTAAACTAGTTTGAATTTATTTCTTAAGGAAAAATATGAGAAATAAATTTATAAGGGCTTTGCCTACATATATTTTTGATCCCTTAAATTCCAAAATAAGTCATACTTATAGAACCAATGAGAGAGAGAGAGAGAGAAGAGAGAGAGAGAGAGAGAGAGAGAGAGAGAGAGAGAGAGAGAGAGAGAGAGAGAGAGAGAGAGAGAGAGAGAGAGAGAGAGAGAGAGAAATCACATGCCAAAAAAGGAATCTTTGGGGGGTTACAATAATAGAAAAAAGATTGATTAGCTTGAAAAGAGTTAGGAGGAAGTATCTGAAGTCTTGAATAGGTGTTACTTGATCTCCAAGTATTTTGCAAACTACCTTCAAGTCAGAAAGAGTCAATCTTTGAAGAGTTTATAAGCCTTCTTGAAAATTGATCTAATCTTTTGTAGTAAGCTTGTTTATTTACCTTTAAATTGCATTAATATTATTTTAAAATGGTAGATAAACCCCTCACCAATGTGTATGCATCATTATCTACCCTTAAATCAAGCTTTCTTGGAAGAGGTAGTTATCTTAGCTCATGAGGTATAGTCTATCTTCTTGGGTAGTGAAGAGATCATTTGAATCTTGTTATGGATCTTTTAATTGGCCACTATTAACATAAAATATTATATTACCACCCATTTGGGGATTTGAAATCTCTAATTGATACTTTCACTACTTTCCATACTTCTCAAGGAGTCACTTCAATATTGGTTGTCTAATACTAGTTGGTATATGCAATCAAAAATGCATCGTGTTTATAAATCAATCCTAGATCAAAGAAGATATAGCATACCTATAATTTAGATTTGGAATACATTTTTTAGGTAGGAACATGACCAATATAGGGATATTATATACCTAATTAGGGGATCACTTATCATAATACACTATGTTGAGGAGGGTTTCAAAGCCTCCAGTCTAACACAATCACACAATATCCCTAAGGGGGTTCTAGGTTTTGATATTTCACCTATTCTAATAATAAGAAAAATAAATCTAATCTAGTTCTCACCAAATATTGTGGCACAAAGTGGGGGTTATAAATAATAAAACTAAACATACATAAAAGGCATACACTTATATCAATGTATATAGAATTTTAATACATGGAAGAGAAGCACAAACACATTATCTATCTACTCTTACAAAGGAAAAATAAAGTTATTAATACTTACCTTGAAGATGAACCCATCAATCTTCAATCTCTCCCTTGGCTATGGTGCTTTGTAAGAGGTTGTTGTGGTATGTAAAGATGACAAGGATAAATCATCTCTAGACTACACAACCTATCAATGCATCTAAAAGACTTCTCCATAAAAAATATATATATATCTCCAAGGAAATTATAGAACCCTAATCTCTACTTCTCAATTAGAATGGTCAATAAGTAGATGTTTGTTCACACTTACTTCTTATTCACTTTTTTCTTATCAAATGGTGAGAAATTAGCTTGCATATATAGGTAGAACTTTCCCTAAACCCTTATGAATATGTCAGCTGATAGGGTTGACCCCGTACAATTCTAAATAATAATTAATTAGGTCATGAGTTAGGTTAGCCAAAGGTAAAAATAGTTATTAGGTGAAAATAACTCAAAACTATGCAGGGTTAACTCAATTAACCCTGTATAATTGACTGACAAAATGGGATTAAGGTGAGGAAAAGGAGGATAAAATTTATCAACATTAGTGAATGGGTTTAGCTGAGAAGAGAAATCTTAGGGTAAATGGTTTTAGGAGACAAGTGTGTAGAGAACATGTGGCAAAAGGGACAATAATCTTATGAAGCACTAATTATGTGCCCACACCTTTCCTAATGTACCCCTTAAGGTATGTACTTAGAGATATTGAGACTCGATGGGTTCTTTCAAGATAATAAGTTTTATTAAGTGATAAAAAGTTTTAAAATATTATGTGTATACATATTCCCCACTCAAATATCATCACATGTTATATGAATGCAACATGGATGGTGCTTCGGTAAATAGAACATGATAACACATAGTGTTAATACTAAGTAAAGTGTAGTAAGTAGAAAATAAGATAAATGAAAGGTTAGAATTGAAAAACAAATACCTTTACTTAGCTTAGTGTTTTAGATAAATAAGTAGAATACAAGAGAGTAAAGGTGTCTAATGTGAATAACACTAGGCAAACCTATAGAAGTTAGTGTAAAAAATAGCCAAAAATTAAAAAAATAGAATATAGGCATATGATAGTGGAAATGATTCTCTACATCATCACAAATCTAGAACATTTTATGATTCAAAAAATATATGAGTAAAAACAAAGATAGAGGCAAAACAATGAATTTGACAAAAAATAATTGAAAATTTTAAATATTGAAAAATGATTTTAAATAGGGTGAAATGAAAGTCATTTATTATTTTTGACTTGTGAAGAATAGAAAAATATCTCTAAGAGACCAAATGAGCTAGGATGATAAGGAAATGATAGGCTAGGTGAGAGGGACCTCCAAAGGCAACAACAAGTGCAGGATAGGTAGGCAACTAAGAATCTTAAGCTAGTTTTTTAGTATTTAAATGTTTTAAGTGTATTTCTATAAATTTGTGTTCTTAAACATTTCTAAATGTTGAAATGAAACCAAATTAGATACTATGGGTAGGAAAAATTGTTTAAAGAAATAGGTTTGAAGGGTTTGGGGAGAAAACTATCAAAAGGCACTTTTTTACAAAACTAAGGGGTCGACAGTGAAAAACAACTGGGTCAACCTAGTCAACCTAGTAGGCTAAAATTTGGCAAAATCCACATTACCAACCTAGTAGGTATGTGTCAACATTGTATATTTTATAGACTATTGACCTAGTAAAATTTGTCCAACTAATCTAAAAAATCCAAAATGACAACATAGTACTAAGGGGAGGAAAATAAGAGGGTTGACTTAGATTTTTAAGTCAACCAAGTTTGACCAAAGAACTAGAATAGTACAAAAATGCATGCAAATGGCCAAAAGAGTGCTAAAATGACCCAAAATGACTAATTGAGGGATAAAAGGAGTGATTAGGATAAAAATAAGTTCAAATGAATAAATTAAAATGGTTAAAGCTTATTTTTTATTAAAATTTGTAAAAAGAATGTACTTTGACTATACATGACATGGATGATCAGATACATATTGTGTTATTTCTTGATTGTAGGATGACATAGATTCTAACATTTAGTAGACACATCATGGATACTGATCTACTAGAGCATATGATGATAGAGGATAGGGTTAAACTAATCTTTTTAGGCCTAAGTATCATAGCAAACATATGTAGGATACCCCTGAGCTTGGACTTGTTAGTCATGTTCCTTGAATGCTAGAAAAGATTGACTAACACTTTCAGGTGAGGGGTATAGGGGGATATGATAGAGGTAGATATCACCCTAGAGGATGTATATGCCATTTTAGGATTATTGATAGTAGGGACACTTGTGATGACTGAGATACCAGATATGGATGAGGAGAGGAGAGCTTTAGCCATATGGGCTACAAGATTGAAGATTATATACTAAAGTTGGAGGGTGAGTATGTTTGATGTGTATAATTTATAGGTTTCAAATATTTATAAGGTTGTGATAGGACTTGTGATAGTGTGAGTGTTGTGCCATAATTTAAATGGAAAGGTACCACTATTCATGATAGCCTTAAGCTAGATGATACTAGAAGAGAGAGTACTATATGATTTAGGGTTCTATCATTTGGGTCCAACTCATACATGAAATATATGGAGTGTTGGTCAGAGGATATAACTCAATTGAATTGATCATATTATAGATGGCATGGATCTATAATAGGTTTCCCATGTATCAATCAGCTAGGTTGTCCCATGCAATCAATGATAGGTCACCTCGAGTGTTAAGATGGAGACAGGACTAGGTAGCAAGGGTCATGCCTCAAATTATAATGTTATGGATAGTGAGATGAGTGGACATAGTTTGGTATCCTTATGATCACATCATTAGTAAATGACCTAGCTAAGACATAGTTTCACCAACTTTAGTGTGGATGGATGCAATAGGACATTATACCTAGTGGACTAAGCCATATCTAATGGCATAAGTATTAGGGAATATGGGCTTACCTCACTCAGTAACATCAATAGTGGTGCCCATGATTTGGTCCCAACATGCTAGAGAGCCATGGGAGAGATGAGGGCTAGGGCCACTAATGGTGAGGCCAATTCTCAAGCCATGTCATGAGAGACCATCGACTAGTTTAGCATGATGGGTGCAGAGGTAAGAGCACTAGAGGTACCACAACCAACTCTATAGTAAGATGAGTAGTGATGACTATGGACATAGTATCAATAGAGGTAGGAGGAGTAGGAGATAGTATAGACTATGGATATCTTAGATGACCCAATAGGTAGGCTAGGTTAGAGTTAGACTATAGAAAAACCACTCAAGTGTAGGTCAAGATAGACTTGAGCTAAGAGTGTCAGACTTGATTTTAGGTAATGATCTATAGAGGAGGTTCTCATAGGTTGTATATATGGGAATACTATTCTTGGTGGTCATGTGGATGGCAAGATAGTAGTCACTGACACATAGATAAGTAAAAAAATGGTGAAATGTTAATTAAGTTTATTTAAAATATACCAAAGATAGATTTTTGAGATATATCAGTCATCTAACATCTATTTGGTTTGATTTTTTTTTAATTTAGAAAAGGAGGATATCAGATGGGGGTCCCGTATGAGGGGAATACTCCATGATGTCTTGGATGAGGCACTAATGTCATATGACCTCACTACATTGGAGGACCCTAGGGTACCATCTACCCTAATTTAGGTGAGCTAGTTTAGACTAGTCAGAGAGGTAGTGAGGCAAATATGAGCATATAGGGAAAGGATGTTGCCACAAATAAATACGGGTGTAGGAGAGACATAGGCATGGTAGGCTCTAGCTAAGGAGAGATATATACATCTATCAATAGTGACATAGATGACACATGCACATTCCCAAGATAGAGTGGTACAGGTGGGGGCCCTGACTCATATGACATAGGTATAAGAGTAGGAGAGAGTGACACATACAAAAACCCTAACCCATATGACATAGCTATAGGAGTAGGAGAGAGTGACACATCTAGATACCTTGGACCAATTTATGCAAGTGTAGGTGTAGGCTTAGGTAGCTCATCTATATGGTCAAGTGTCAAGATTAAAAAAAACCTGAAGGGAAACAAATAATTTTGAAATTATTTACAAAAGTATTAACCACAAGGAAATAAACAATAAATTAGATTAATGTGGTTGATTCAATTGAGTCACATAATACAAAACCTTAGACCAATGTTGGTTAATGAAAATTTTTGAAATAAAAAATATAATTGAGCAAAGAGCAAGCAATCAACCTGAAAAGTAAAAAATAACTAGTTGGTCAACCTAAATGTTATTTATATTATTATAATGTAATTTTAAATGTGATGGGGAGTTGGCTATAAGCAAGGAATTATAAATTAATCTAAGGATGGCTTTAGGAATTTTAGGCTGAAAGGGATCTATATTAGTAATGGTACAGGCTTGGTATTGGGGCCTACCCCTTTACTCCACACACCATAGTGATAAGGGTGTTGAGTACTTAGCCAAAATATACCATTAACCAAGTATTTATACTTGGCCAAAAAACTAATTCAGATTCCTCCTTGGTGATGAAATCCAAGTAGGTTGGCCTTGGGTAGATAATTGTTAAAGTGCTCATTTAAGATTCTATGATTTGGTCATGTGTGCATAAGCTAGAAGAAAGTGAAATTAAATAGTAAATTAAAAACCACATTTGATTAGACTATGTAATCTATTATAAGCATGCAAGCAACAAAAAATGGAAGTGTGAGCCAATAACTAGCATATAAAGATTAATTCCAACTTTGAAACAAGGTATAATATTGATACAGTCGACAATGTATGCATAGAATATATAATAGGGTTGACAATGTCACCTCTGTACTGTGAAAGTAAGGTCTAAAAATTAATATGATCAATAGAGTTGACCTAACATTCTAGACAACACAGAATATAAAACTAGATTGACAGGGTCGATCTAGTTGACTTTATAAGGGTAGTTTTAAAGACTACAAACTATGAAAAGAAAGACTATAAGGAAAGATGGAAAGGATGGAAAGGAACCTAGGTGATTCTTAATATGTAGAGAAGTGATATTATTGTCAAAGAACCTTGATAAATGCTTAAAAATTTTGCTAACAAGGTTGACTGTGTCAATCAATCTTTGTATAAGCTTATTGTTGAGTGCTTAAAATGTACAGGGTTGACTAGGTCAACCTAGTGTGTTGAAAAAGATTATTGAAAATATATAGGGTTAATTGGGTCAACCTAGTAATCTGAACTAGATGTCTAAAATTCTAAAAAATTATATTGGGTTGACTAAGTCAATATAATAGCCTGTACTTGAA
Organism: Torreya grandis; assembly: GCA_037957365.1. Classification (NCBI taxonomy): domain Eukaryota; kingdom Viridiplantae; phylum Streptophyta; class Pinopsida; order Cupressales; family Taxaceae; genus Torreya; species Torreya grandis. The sequence goes on along the minus strand of JARHVA010000122.1, from coordinate 6,628,538 downwards.
AACTTGCACACAAAATTTAGAAATGGGTCTATCCATTCGACCTAGTATGAAAAATATATGATGAAAATAATGATGAAATAAAGAGATAAGTGAACAAATATTGCAAGAGTTAGTTTGAATCAGGTTAACTAGAATGTATGCAATCAAAAATGTGTCATGTCTATAAATCAATCTTGGCTTGAAGAAGATAGAGCATACCTACACTTCTAATTGGGAATACATTTGTTAAATGGGAGCATAACTAATATGGGGATCTGATAGACCTAATTACGAGATCACTTATCACAATACACTATGATAAGAAGGGTTCCAAAGCCTCTAATCTAACACAGTCATGTAATAACCCTAAGGGGGTCCTAGGTTTTGATATTTCACCTATTCTAATAACAAGAAAATTAAATATAATCTAGTGCTTACCAAATCTTATGGCATAAAGTGGGGGTTAGAAATGATAAAACTCAACATGTATAGAAGACATATACTCATGTCAATGTCTACAAAATTCTAATACATGGAAGAGAAGCACAACTACATTATTTATCTACTCTTACAAAGGAGAAATAAAGTTAGGAATGTTTACCTTAATGATGAACCCATTGAGCCTCAATCTCTCCCTTAGCTAAGGTGCTTCATAAGAGGTTGTGGTATGTAAGGATGACAAGGATAAATCAGCTCTAGGCTTCACAACTATCAATGCATCCAAAAAATTTCTCCACAAGACAAGATCCATATCTTCAAGGAAATTATGAAACCCTAAGATTTACTTATCATGTAGAATGGTTAATAACTAGATGTTCATTTTCACTTAATTCTTATTCACTTCTTTCTTATTAAATGGTGGGAAATAAACTTGTATATATAAGTGGATCTTTCCCTAAACCCTTCCAATTATATTGGCTGATATGGTTGACCTAGTACAATTTTTAATAATAATTCACTAGGACACAAGCTAGGTCAGCCAAAGGTCAAAATAGCTCCTAGGTGAAAATAACCTGAAACTGTACATGGTCGACCTAGTCGACCCTGTACATTCGACTAACAAAATAGGATTAAGGTGAGTAAAAGGAGGATAAATTTATCAAAATTTTGGATTGGATTCAATTGAGAAGATCAATCTTAGGGTAAATGATTTTAGGAGACAAGTGTGTGTATAACATGTGGAAAAATAGATAAAAAACATATGAAGCACCAATGGTCTACCCACCCCTTTTTAATTGCACCCCTTAAGTTATGCACTTGGAGAGATTGAGACTCGATGAGTTCCTTCAAGATACAAAGTATTAGGCCTAGTTTCACATGTTATTCTATTTGAATAGCCATGAAAAATAAATATATCCATATAATAATTCCTAAGAGTATGATATTAGACCAAAAAATAACTTCATTATATGAATAATGCTTTCAAAGCATCATAAACCTATTTTTATTGCCAATCTAGGTAGTTAGGTCTCTCCTTCCTAGTACACTTCAAACTATATTTTTTGTATAGACTTATAAGAATAATTTCATCATTAAATGAAAGTATTTTATGACTTTATAAGTTATAAAACATCCCATTGTACCTCCTACAATGATATTCAAGAATTCACACATGTTTTTATCCCTCAATCTCATCAAATTTAGCAAAGGGAGGGTATTTAGTGTGTCCATACAAATGACATCATCATCCAATTTCATGGTGAAGAGAATCAAAGAGCTATTAAAAAAATTCAAGTGTTTTTAGAGTTTAAACAATGCATTTAGAGCCATTATAAGGAAAATCTCCCATATCAAATTCACCTAAGGATTTTAGTAGGGTTTAAGACCTATTTGGGATCTTAACAATCATTCATAAAGAATATAACACCAATTGGCCTCATTCTAATTGTATAACATTTTTTATGAACCCCCCCCCCCCACCTATTATAAATGGATTATTTTCCCATGCAAATTTTTAGATATGGTGTGAGCATGTGAAATTACTTCTCAAGTGGCAAACTTAACATTTTTGAACTCAAGAGAGGTATAATTTGTGTTTTGGGCCTCAAAAATAAATCCCATTAATGGGAGAGATTTAAACACCTCCAAAAAATATTCCTTTTGATTATAAATTATTTTTTAATGATTATTACTTCACTATATGCATTTGGTGCACTAATCAAAGGACTTGGGGTTTAAGGTCTATCACCTCCTTACTAGCCCTCAAGGACATTTGGATAGAAAACTAAGGTTTTATGCAACTTGAAATTGTATCTATACCCTATCTATGCTTATTTGTTTTCTCAAGGTCCATGGGATTTTTACATTCTTATCTTGTGTTTTGAGTTCAAATATATCCCTTGGTTTCAAGACTGCCACTTACCAATAGAGTGAGTAAGGTTTGAGATAAAATAGTGAGTATACCTATAGCTTGTATGGATTTTAGTTGACCATGAATATCATTTTAAACTCATAACCAACCTTTTTATCCATTCACAAATTTTAATCAATCCTATGAGGGCCTCAAAACTCAATCTCTCTCATGACTGGCTAATATAGGCTAGTGGTATGCAACTAGGTAATTGTACCTTATGATGGAGTCCCTAAATCCATGTGATAGTCTCTTCATATCACCATGAGAATTATATATGTTTATAATATATTTTTTATATTCTTACCCATTCTATATTCAAACCTCTGAACTTCTACATGGCCTACAATGTATGAGATCCTTCTTGAAACCTTATAATAAACCCAAATTAAGCTTAAAAATCTTAGTGTTTTACTTATTAAAATAGTGGAAATTAATCCATGCCATCAACATCCCTTTATCATTGAATGGTCTTGTAATAACCTCCTTTTCATTTATGTACTCGAATATATATAATGTTTAGTAGTGTGTTTATCCCATCTCCTATATGTATCATTCATAGGTGCCTCAAAATGGATAGTTGTAGGTGCACTCCCCCATTGACCACTGAATCCTTAGGAAAATCATCATCATAATACCTTATTGAAACCATATATGGGATATTTTGGACATGTGGTAGGTTTTTTCATGCTTCAAGGTCATATATGGTATAACAATGCTCACTAGTTTGATGACTACCACCCAATGAGATAAATTTGTAATCATAAAGAAACATGGAGGTGTCCTACATTTTCATGCACTATATGAGTTGATATGATGCAACTAGAAGACATATTATACCCATTTCAATCTCCTACAACATTTATTTTTTAATAATGGGTTCATTTTTGCAATAAGACTACCAAGAAATTATGGTGATGGGATTTAGAGACTTCTCTAAGCACTTTAATTTTTTAGTGTTTGTTCATAAATAAGGGGGGCCTAACCTAAATACCAATTCCATTAATATCAATCTCATTATGGTCCCCGTACCTATTGAATATATTAAGAGCCATCTCTCTATAGTTTATACATAATGAGCATTTAAACATGGCCCTTGGAAGGCTGCCAAGGGACCTGATGAAGTAGAAATTGAATATATTTCCATTTTTGGACTTGTGAAAACTATATGAACATTAAGGCCTGAGGAGGTTTGGGATTTAATTATCATATGTTCACTCTTGAAGATGACCATACAAGTGATCAGAAAGCCCCCTTTTATCTTTATTTTTCCTTCCTTGAGTGTTGAACCTATAAGGTCTAACTAACCTATGAAACTAGGAATGTTAGCAAATATATTTAAATTCTTTAAAATTATAACTTTTATGTACCCTTCATACTCATCTTGGAAATGGTTCTAGAATCCTTGAGAAGCAATTTTCAAGTGTAGATAAGGCTAGTAAAACTAGATGACCTCATAGAGTGGACACTTTATTTTACCAAGGCCCTAAAATAACGTATATGGACTCTTGTTCACCTATTCTAACAACCATGAAAGAAATAAGCTTTTAAAATACCCTCATTATCCATAATATAAATCTTAACATCCCTAAATACCTTAATTTATGCTAAGAAACCTTAACTTCTCTAAGGTGATTAGAAATGGGTTTAAACTCATGATTTAGCAATGCAAGGGCATAGGTAAGTTATGAGAATCCATATACACTTATAATAAAAATAAATATGAAACAAACCTGAACTCATAGTGGTCAAAATGGTGTCACATTTTGATAACATTCTTGGTGACTTTTGGGGGAAGCCTGCCTGTTAGGCTATAACACTAGTAAACTTTCCTCAACCATTGGATGATGGAATCATGGTAGATAAACTTTGAAACTAAACTATATAAATATAAAATATAACCTAAACACACCACACCACACCAAGATAGAAACCATCTAAAACAAATGGGAAAACACACCAAATAAGAAGGAAATAAGAAAATATGCATAAACACTTATTCAACACACACTACACATATACTTATGTACATGACTAACCTTTATATCATAAATATAAGGGATTCAAATAGATCTCATTTACAAGGATATCTAACTCTTACCCATCCATTATTTCCAATTGAAAGGAGTTTTTTTGCTTGTATTTGATGATGATTTATGGCCCACTCCATAAAGTGTCAAACTTGGTGTGTCTCCTGGACTTTGCTTTATCCTCATCCCACTTTAGTACTATATCACCCTCTTGGAAGACCCTTGGAATTTATTTCTTATCAAATTAATTATTCATTATCACTTGATGATGTTCGATGGCCTTGTGAGCATTGTCTCTAGTCTCTTACAACTCCATCAATTCTATCAATCTCACCTCCATTAGAGTGTTTTCATGCAATTCCAATTGATGTGCCATCTTTAAGGTAGATAGATCTTGGTATATGGATAGTCTATCTTCACTTCCATAAATAAGAACAAAATGGGAGTTAAAAATTGACCTTTTAGGTGTGATCTTATTAGCCCATAGGGTTGTCTTCAACTTAGTTTCCTAAGTTCTTTGGTTATTCTCCAAAGTCCTCGATTTTGATTAGGTTCTTATTAGTAGACTTGGCCAACCCATTAAATTGAGGGTAATATTTGGATGATGTACTCAAATATATGCCACTGTTATTTTCCTAATAAATTATCTTAGCACCCATAAAAGCAAGTGCATTATCTGAAATGATGGTAGAGGGAGTTATAAACCTTGTAGCAATACCTTCATACAACTCCATAATGGAAATCTCATTGGCTTCCTTCAATGCAACTAACTCAACCCATCTTATAAATTAATTATTTGTTGGAAGGATAAACTTATGTTGAGAACTTGATGGAGGATTAATCATGCCAATGAATTTAAGACTCCATTACATGAAGGGTTAATCCACTTGAATGGGTTTCAATGGGAGAGTTTCGAGTTTTTATTTGCCTATAAAGAAAGCACATTGAGGACACCTTCTTAACTAAGTATATAAATATTTGAAGAGTCTAGGCAAATATTATCCTACCCTCATGATATTTTAAATTGTGTTTCTTGGAAATAAATAACCCCCTACCTCTCCATTATGAAAATTTTAAAACAATACACCAAACTAATTAGTGTTAATGAGTCTCAACAATACACCATTTACATCTCTTCTAAAAATCACACCATCCACAAGACAATAAGGAATAGTTTTCAATTTTAAATACCTTCTTTTGGACCTACTCAATCTATTATCACACTCACCATTTTGGAGGAATATGATGATGTCTTGTGTCTGAATTTATAGGGGTGTGAGATCCATTGGTTGAGGGAAATCTTGATTAGCCAAAACTTCATCTTTTGGTTCATGGAGATCTAAATCCAAGTTCTCACATAAACCCTCACCCCTTACCAACTTGGTCACCTTAATGTCAACATCATACTCAATGACCTTTTTAATCCACCCTTCCCTCTTTTCATTGTGGTCTTTACTCAAGAGGAACTCCTTGGTGATAGGATGAGAGACCATGAGGGGAATTTTTTTGTTGGAAACCATGTGTCTAAACTTATTCAAACTTGTTACAATAATAAGGACTTATTTATCCACAAATGTGTATTTATCTAAAGAACCTAATAATTTATTCAACATCCTCATCATTCTTTTACACAAGCATAGTTGAAATAGTGTCAAGGTTAGAAAATGTATATAACATGAAGTCCTTAGTAAAATTAGGATTTACAAGAGTGTGAGCTTAGGAAATTTCTTGATTAAATGCTTCAAAACTATTTTTACCATCCTTATTCCAAGTAAAAACATGATTCTTCTTAAGCATAGTTGTGATAGGCTTCACCAAAGATGTAAAACCACGTATGAATATTCTCAAAAAAATTATCTTACTAAATAATATTTTGAGTCCTTTATTATGCAAGGTAAATGATAGGCCTATAATATCCTCTACCCTCTTATGGTTAATGGCTAGGCCATCCTTGGAAATAATGTGTCCTATAAACTTACCTTCATAAATAGAAAAAATGCACTTGTTTGGGTTAAGGGACACCCATATTATCGATATCTCTCAAAAACCTACCTAAGATATTTCATGTGGTCATTTACATCCTTTAAGAACATGCTTATATCATCAAGTTACACTATCAATATCTCATTGATTAGTCCTTTAAAATCCATGTCCATTGCACTATGAAAAGTGGCACCAGCATTTGACAAACCAAAGGAAATTTTCCTATAAGCAAAGGTCCCCCATTTCATAGTAAAGGATGTCTTGAATTGATCATCCTTATTCACCAAAATTTTATTGTAAATATAATACCCATATAGTAGTGAGAATCATTAGGAACCTAAAAAACTTGAAATATTTTCTCCATAGGGGGTAAGGGATAATGATCTTTGAGTGACACCTTATCCAGGTCTCTAAAGTCCACACAAAGTCTAATCTCTCTAGTCTTATTTCTAACATGCATATTATTAGCTACCCAAGTTGATTTCTTGATAATTAAAATTATCTCAAACTCAATTAGTTTGGTGAGTTCCTCTCATGAGTTGCTAAAACTAGGAATTAATAAGCCTTTGCTTTTTCCTAACTAGTTTGACTTTAGAATCTAATTCAATAGTATAGTGGGATAGGATAAGGTCAAACCCATTTATATCCATATATTACCAAGAAAATACATCATGGAATTGTCTATAAAACTCAATGAATTCTTGTTTTTTAGATGGAGAGCATACTTTGCCTAGTTTAAGGAGCTTAACCTTAAAGATTAAGATCCTTCATAGTTATCCTCCTTTTTGGACATGCCCACCTTCTCTTTATTCATTCAGTCATCCTCAATGAATATTCTCTCTATAGTGACCAATCCCTTGGGTATCTTATTTTTTATCAACTATACAATCTGATCTTCATACTGATCATGGAGCTTCTTCTAATTTATTGAAGAGAACTCAACCTCCTCTTACAAGAATTATATAATCTGATAGTCACTATCAAACACTTTCTAAAATACCTCATTATCAGTAATAGAAGGCCTCATAATGACCTTGATATGTGACTAATTTCATCTTTTATTTATATCAATGGGTGTGTCAAACTATGCCCCTATTGCATCCAACTTATCAGTATGCTTGTTTTGTTCTCTTGGGATTGGTTATATATTAAATACACTAAAGTCTTCAAGTAAATCCCATACCCTATTATTATAATACTTAATTAAAGGGTTCTTTGTGTCACTTATATTCCTTACTTGATGTATAATCAACTCACTATCCCCATACACTTGAAAATTCTTGATTCCCTTCCTTTTTTCCCATTAAAGACCATGAACAAGGCCTTCATACTCAGTCACATTATAGGTACAGCTGAAATGGTAAATCTATATGAGGATTAATATTTATGTTTGATGGAGAAGCTAGAATAACACCAACTCCTACACCAATCTTTATCCTTTAACCATCAAATAACATCTCCCACATTCCATCACTCTCATCCTCTTCCTTGTTAAATGAAGGTATAGGTGTTCTTTCCTCATGTAGGTAATACACCCCAGAATCAATATCTTCTATAAAATAATATGGATCATACCCATAGGTATTAAAACCATATTAATCTAAGAATAGATCAAAAATACCTTAAATATGGGAGGATGATCCATCATCTATGGCATGCTCCTCATAGTCAATGATAGTGCAATTCAAATTGACATTAGATTCCACATATAGTTCAATGTGGAACTTGGCCAATGGCTATGTTCTTATTCTCAAATATTTTCCATAACTAATTATAAAATCCAAGAAATATAAATCAGTAGAAACATACCCTCTTATCTTATAAGTGAATTCTCTTGATAAATAAATGGTGAAGTGTGCAGGTAGATCCACCACCACTATGTCTTGTAGACTTAGAAAACTTGATCAGTCATGAAAGAACACTTTAAATCCTTTGATGAGCCCTATCATCTTGGATATTTTTCTATCAAGATGAAATATTCCTTTGATATAAGTCTCATACTTCAATTCCAACTTGTAAGAAACTAGTTTAGGCATGACTGAAGTGTTTGCCCCACTATCCACAATGCAGTTATGGATAGCTTATCTCCCATAATGAGGGTAAGATAGAAATATCAAGGTTTTTAAAACTTGGTGTTAGGCTCAAAAATATTATGTGTTTTTTTTAGGGATACACCAATATGATTTACTACTTTTGGGGAATATGAAGTTGGGATAGTTTCTCTTAGAGTAACTCCTTTTGACTAGGTATATGGAGTACCTCCTGAATAGATATGCTTATGTTTGTTTTCTTAAAGGAGTAAATAATATTCAAAGGGGATAAACTATCCTTTTAATGTATCCTTAGAGGGAATGTATTACCTTGAGCTTGAATCATTGAAGGTTTGACCACCTTTCCCAAATTCTAATTTTGAAGAGGTACAAGACTCGTAGAGGTTGCCATATTTACATCCATACTTTTTTACCTTAAAGGGTGGTTTTTTGGAGGTCTATCCACATATTTATAATATCATAAATATATCCTCTTTGACCTTGTATTGTCTAAAATTTATGTGCTCTAATTTATGAAAAATCTATCCTCTATTTGGTAGTTTACAAAGCTCACTCCTAAATTTATACACCCTCCACTTAGTTTTACTTGCATGAAGATATCATATCCTAATGTGAAGTAAAGATTAGTCCATAACTGAGCCACCAAGGTTGGCCTTACCATTAATTATCATTCATGTACTAACCTTGAGGCTTCTCCCAATAATTTTTCCATTCTTCACCTTGAACTAAGTTGTTATGGACTAGAACAATGGCTCTTGAGGTGGAAGCAGAATTTGGATTGTAGGTATTAAGTGGCCTATTAAAATTAGGTTAGCATTATCCCATCCCTTGACCATTATTATAATGTGGGACTATATTCTTATGGAGTGTAATATTAGGAGTTTTTTTAAGCTCTAATATGTTAATTTGATTGCCTAGTTGAAGTTTCTAAGGATTTATATTTTGCTTGCCATTCAATTACATCATTTTATTTCTTTGGAGTAGTTTTATACTTGATATTTAGATTTGGAACTAGATCAAGGCTTATAGGGGTAGTAGTTATGTTAGGCAAGGTTGGCATTGAGACCTTTGGAAGGATTTTACCCTCTTGGAGCAAACCATTCTCAACTTTAATATCCACATCATAGGCATTAGGCAAGGCATACCCTCCCATGGATTTTAATGTGACAGCTATATTAGTCCTAATAGATTTGAGGTACGTTGGGAAAATAAAACCTGTAGGGGGTCTCATGGGAGGTGTAAGACTATTCCATGTCCTTTGGAACATTTCATTGAAATCATGCATAGATTCATTAGGCCTTCTTTGAATGACATTTCATTCATGGATCAATGATGTATGATCTCTCTTATCCTAAAATCATTTAGATAACAACTCCCTAAATTCATCCCACATAGTAATGCATACTCCTAGTAAGGTTCCATACCAATAAAGGGATTTACCCCTAAGGGACATAATAAATATGATTGTTATGTTATTTTGTGTAATATTATGGAAATTACAGTAGCTGGATATGTCTCTAATGTGTTCACTTGGAGTGATAGGACCTTTCCCATTGAAAGTAGGGACACTCTTAGTGACATTAGGAGTGATATCATCATAGGCATCAAGGTTTGTGGTATTTTTAATATTGAAAGTTTACAAAGCATGTTTCCTAGCCATGTTACCTTCAATTTATTATTCACTCTCTTTCTCCTCTTGACTTTAAAAATCTTCATGATCTTTAGACTCTTTCTCAGGATTTTCAAGTGTCAAAAAAGGCTCAGGGTACTGAACTTTAAGAGGAAGCTCAGGATGAGAGAGTGGATTTGTAGAATGATTACATATACTATAATTTGATATAATAGTAACCATGAATCATAAAAATTATAAATTGGTCTACAACTAGGTATTGTAAATTTTGTGGAGTCACTAAATTATGAGTAGGAAACACTTGTATAGTTGTGGTCTTGTCAAAACTAGAATTCACCTTGATAAGAAATGTTTAGAAAAACTATCCCACTAGGTATTCCATAATTTTTGTCACTCAATTTTACACCCTTATAGAGGTAGTTCAATCCTACTCTAATTGAGTGAAATAATGGGGTTACCCCTAGACCTATGGGCTATCTATAGTGGGGGTAAACCTCTATTTGATAGCGCTAGCTCCCTAAATTTATCTTTATTATCCTCTTAGTAACTAGTTAGTGTATGAAAAGGGATAAGAAACTATCTAATTTTAATAAAAATAGAACAAATGGGTGATACACTAGAATATTTGATCTAATACTATCCTACACTTTCACTTAAAATAAATAAAACTATAATTTGGTATATGGTTCAAGAGAAAGCTTCTAACATAAGTGTTTCAACTTAGAGACTATCTTAAGTATAGAAAATATATTGAGAGATTAAAAGGATTGAGAAGACTCTATTTAAACTCCAAAACACTTAACTATAATACCACACTTTAATGTACTCCAAGTGACTTGAAATAAGACAATGTATCGATACCTAGGTGTACATAGGAAGGACAAGATGCAAGGACAAGTAATTTTATCATGGGTATATATCAACAACTCACCCAACACACTTAAATATGAAATTATAAAGATTTAAATAGTTTTAATTTATTTCTTAAGTCAAAATATGAGTAAAAAAAATAGCATGGCTTTGCCTACCTATCTTGTGGATCCCTTACAATGCCAAAACTAGGCATACTTATAGTACCAATGTGAGGGAGATAGAGAGAGAAATCCCATGATAATAATGGAATATTGGTGGGCTAAAATAGTATATAAAATATTTATTGGATTCATAAGAGTTAGGAGGCATCATTTTAAGTCTCGAATAGGTGTTACTTAATCTCCAAGTCTTTTATAAACTACCTTCAAGTTAGAAAGGGTCAGTCCTTGAGGAGTTCATAAGCCTTCTTGAATATTGATCTGATATTTTATAGGAAGATTATTTATTTTCCTTTAAATTCATGAATATCCATTTATAATATTATATTGATACCTTACCAATGTTTATGCATCATTATCTACCCTTAAAATAGTCTTTATTGGAAGGAGTTAGCTTAAATCATGAGGTGTAGTATGTCTTCCTGGGCAATGGAGAGATTTTCAAATATTAATATGGATCTTGTAATTGAACACTTTGAGAATTAAATATTATATTACCACCCATTTATGGCTTTATAGGCTCTAATTAACACCTTACATTTCTTGTCATACTTTTCAAGGAGTTACTTCAATGTTGGTTGTATAGTACTAGTTGGTAGCTAAGCCTAGTTACACATGTTAGTCTATTTGAATGGTCATGAAAACTAATATAAAACTATAAAAAGTCATAATAACATGTTATTATACCAAAAATCACTTCATTATATGAACAAGGCTTTCAAGGCATCATAAACCTATTGTTCTTGTTAATCTAGGTACTTAGGTCTCTCATACCTAGTACACCTCAAACTATCTTTTTTATGCAGACCTATAGGAATAGTTTAATTAGTAGATGAAAGTTTTTTGTGACATTATAAGTTATAAATCATCCCATGGTACCTCCTAAAGTGATATTAAAACATTCTTCCATGTTTTTACCCCTCAATCTCATCAAAATCAACAAAAGGGAGGGCATTTAGTGTGTCCATATAGGTGACATCAGCATCCAATTTCATGGTGAGGAGAATTAGAGAGATGTTAAAAAGGTTCAAGTGTTTTTATATCCAAAATATTTCATTTATATCCATTATAATTCAAATCTCCCATATCAAATTCATCTAAGGGTTTTAGTAGGGTTTAAGACCTATTTAGGGTCTTAATGATCATTCATAAAGCACTAGCCACCAATTTTCCTAATTCCACTTGTATAACCTTATTTAATTACCCACAAAAACCTATTCCAATTAATTATCTTCCCATGAAAATTTTGCGATATGGTGTGAATGTGTGAAGTTTTTCCTCATGTGGTAGACTTAGCTTTTTTGAACTCAAGAGAGGTCTAATTTGGGTTTTGGGCCTCAATACTCAATCCCATTTTTGGGAGAGATTTATATACCTCAAAAAAAATATTCCTCATGATTATACAATATTTGGTAATGATTATTACTCCACTGTATGCATTTGGTGCACTGGTTATGGGAATTGGAGTTTAAGACTTGTCACTTCCTTTCTAGCCCTTAAGGGAATTTAGATTGAAAACCAAGATTTTGTGCAACTTGAAAGTGTATTTAGACCATATATATTCTTATTTATTTCCTAAATGTCCCTCCATGTGGGATTAACATGATTATCTTATGTTTTGGGTTTAAACAAATCCCTTGGTCTCAAGACTGTGCCTTGCCAATGGAGTGAGCAAGGTCTAAGACAAAATAATGAGTATACATGTTGCTTATATGGCTTTGAGGTAATGATGAATATATTTTTACACTCATAAACAACCTATATATCCATTCACAAATTTTAATCATGCCTATGAGGGCCTCAAAACTCAATCTCTCTCGTGACTGGCTAATATAGGCTAGTGATCTATAACTAGGTAATTATACCTTATGATGGTGTCCTTGAATCTATGTGACAGTCTCATCCTAGCACCTTTAGAATTTTATATGATCATTATGGATTTTTTATATTCTTACCCATTCTATATTCAAACCTCATAACTTTTACATGGCCTGTAATGTATGATATCCTTCTTGAAACAAGGACTATTCTAGATAATCTTGACTTATGTCCCTAAATTGGATGGGAGATAATCTTTGAAAATGAATAATTTTGAGTTATATGTAAGTTTAATTCAAATAATATGGTAATAATTTTTATCTATTCCCAATTTATTAGATTAGAGAGAATTTAAAATTATAAAATTTTGAACAATGTAGGTGTATTATTGGAGATAATCTTTGAAATTGAATAATTTTGAGTTTTACATAGGTTGCATGTGAATAATATGGTAATAATTTGGATCTATTCCTAATTTATTAGATTTGAGAGAATTTAAAATTATAAAATTTCAAATAATGTAGGTGTATTATTGATATTTGTTTTCGAGTTGGACTATAGATAAGTCCAAATTATCTGAAATAGTCCCTAAACCTTATAATAAGCCCAAACTAAGATTATAACTCTAAGTGTTTTGCTTAGTAAAATAGTGTAACTTACTCCATGGAATCAACACCCCTTTCTCAATTAATGGTATCATAGGATCCTCTTTCTCATTTATGCACTTGAATATCTATAATGTTTAGTAGTGTGTTTAGCCCATCTCCTACATGTATCATTCACAGTTGTCTCAAAAGGGCTAGTTGTAGGTACACTCTCCCCTTGATCACCAATTAATTACAAAACCTATCATTATGAGATATTATTTAAACCTTATAGGTGTTATTTTGTGTATGTGTGAGGTGTGTTTATGTTCCAAGACCATACAGGGTTTGACAATGCTCACAGGTCACATTAATGACTACCACCCAATGACACAAATTTTTAATCATGAAAAAACATGGAGGATACATTTTCATTCACTATATGAGTTGATATTATAGAAATATATTTCCTTTTATACCCTTTGTAACTTCCTACAACATTTATTCTGTAATAATGAGTTCATATTTATAATATGACTACCAAGAAATCAAGGTGATGGGGTTTAGAGCCTTCTCCAAGCACTTTAATTTCTTAGAATTTATTCATAAATAACATGATCATAACCCAAATACCAATGACATTAATATCAATCCCATTTGGATCCTTATACTTGATGAAGAGTCAGGATCCATCTCTCTATATTTTGTATAGAATAAGCATTTATACATGACCCTTGCAAGGCTGTCAAGGGACTCGATGAACTAGAACCTAAATATATTGTCATTTTTGGACCTATGAAAAATATTTTAACATTTATAATGATTGAGTAGGTTATTAAATTACTTATCATATGTTCACTCTTGAAGATGACCATACAGGTGATAAAAAAATGCACCTTTTAGCTTGATTTCTCCTTCTTTGAGCATTGAACCTACAAGGTCTGGCTAACCTCTAGCTTGATATGACTTTAGAAACATTATAAAACATCTTTACATGCTTAAAAAGTATCAATTTTATGTACCATAATTCATACTCATCTTGGAAATGGATCTAGAATCCTTAAGAAGTAGCTTTCAAGTGTAGAGAAGGATAGTAAAACTAGATGACCTCATGGAGTGGACACTTCATTTGACTAAGACCCTACAAGACCTCATATGGACTCTTTTTCACCTCTTCTAATAACCATGAAATAAATAATCTTTTAAAATACCCCCATTATCCATAATATAAACTTTAACATCCCCAAATACCTTAATTTTTGCTACAAAACATTAAATTTTTTGAGGTGATGAGAAATGGGTTTGAACTCATGATTTATCAATGCAAGGGCATGGGTAAGATATGAATATGAGAACCCATAGAAACTTATAGTAAAAATAAACATGAAATAAACCTAAACTCATAGAGGTCAAAATGATGTCACATTTTAATAACAATTCCATTCATAGCCATAATGATTACTCATATATGTTTAACCCTAAATTGAATTGGGTCAATATAGTATAGGGTTAAGATTATATAAATGAATAATAAAAAAGGTGATAAATAGATCTATATCATGTAAATTAATTTGTAAACTTAGATAAACAAGGTCTTGGGAAGGCATGGTCATTATAATAACATATGGTTAGACTAAGAGATAAGCAATGTGCACAAAAGATAGAAGATGTGATCCTTTCGATAGTAATAAGGTATTATGAACTAAAGGGTGTAGACATGATAAGTTATTTATAATTATACAAGACTAAGATTCTATATAATTCATATTTAATTTCTACATTCCATCCCCCCCCTTCCTGCCTTGCCCCGTTGCCCCTCTCTTTGTTCTAGTAATGAAATTACTAATTTAAACTAGGTGTGTATAACATACCTTGTCTTTGTTTGATTCAAACTTGAGTGTTTTATTTTTGATTGACCTATGTACAAGATCATGTTATTATATATAATGAGTGCATATAATCTATAATTGAAATAATTTTAAATGCTTGAAAGTAAAGAGAACAAGGTTAGGAGTACACCTATGTATTGATGCAACCATATTGCCTTTTGGTAATTTGATTTGAAAAGATGTTTTATTGTGAATATATTGAAGCTGAGATTGGGAAAATTTAAAACCTATAAATGCATATATATTGGAGGATAAATTGCCCCTAACCTTGGATAAAAAGTGAGTTACCACTGAATAGTTGAGATTATCTCAACCATGCAACCCAATCATACTTATAAACCTAGTAAGCATGACTAATCCAAGTCAACTTACACTATAAATATAGTGAGGGTGGATGATTTGATCACTTTATCCTACAAAACTAGTAATATTGATTGATTTAATCACCTAAACCTTGCCAAAGTGAACCAACTACTATAGTAGCTCAATAACAATCCATAAAAGTCCATCCTAGTGTATGCTAAAGTCCATTAAAGTGTTTGAAATTTGAAATATGATTTGATTTTTTAATTCAAGGTGATATTTTTAATGGAATATGCATGTCATATATGTCTCAATCCAAAACCTAGGTATAAAAATGGTACTAATGTACATAATGTTGACACAAATGTGTATTTAAATCATATAACATTGAAATTTGGCTAGTTTGAAAAATTTTAGTGTGGAAGACATGTTCCCATGACATGTCCCCATTAAAATATAAAATTGAGAATTGGTATACATGTGGATAACATGTTTCCATAGCATTCTCCCACTGAAATCTAAAACTAAGAACTAGTATAAGTGTGGAGAACATGTTTCCATAACATGTGCCTACTTAAATTTGAAATTAGGAAGGTGTGAAAGCTATGCCTCTATAACATGATCTTACTGATATTCCCCCCATTTGAGGTGAAAGGAAGTAGGCATTTTTAGATACCTTACCTCAAAAGGATAAGATAATTTATAATATGTGTAAATAGCATGTAACATATAGGAGTAACATGTCTAGGTAGATATAGTAATGAGGTACATAGTATGTGATCACTTCAAATCCTAAGATGTGTGATATGAATCACAAAAACTTATAGATAGTAACATTACAAGCTCAATAATCAATCAAGCATACACAGAAGATAACTCAAAATTAAATCAAAAGATAATGGTCCAAGGAGACCTTAAATAAGGGGCATGTTCACATGCTATAAAATCAATAGGACATCACTTAGTCAAATATCCATAAAATAAGTAACATATTCAAATGTAAAAATGATAAGCAATGACATATTCAAATGTCATAATAGGCAAACATAGGAACATGGGACATAAAAAATGGATCATATTCAAATTATAAAATAATTAATACAATCCATGGCAATAGAAAGAAAGGAACACACTCAAGGAAGTGCAAAAAGGAATGCATGGAACCATAAGTAACTAGTATAAACATATCATACTAGTCTCTGAATATATGTGTTAGAAAAAAATGTCAAATACATAGCATATCAAGTACAGTGTGAAATATATAATAATTTATAAGACGTGTAAATATATAAGCTCAAACATGATAATGGAAAACAATCATATAATGATATAACCTAAGTGTACTGTGTTCAAAGAAGTGGATTCCTTTAATGTTGAAATGACATGATTAGAGGGAAGGCCAAAATGTGAAAGTGCATATATCATGTGCCTAGGTATGTCTATATTACACTCAAAATATGATTGAAATATGTTTGTATATAGAAATAGATGACATGTTATTTATCAATATGGAATTAACAATGACCAGGTAGAGTCTCATATAATGTTCTAAATGCCATACCTATTGAATGTATCAATGTAAGTTAAAAAAATGATGTATCCTCACATGTATGACCTCAAATTGAAGTGGTAGATATAAATTAGATAGATCCACAATTATTCCAAAGAGAGGGGTTTTAATTATTTTTATGAGCCTCTAGTGGGACTTCTAAACCACTTATGCTATTTTTGAATTCTTCACTTCTAGAAACTTCATTCCACCCATTTCAACTCTGTGCACACAATCTTCATGGGAGGTGACAAGATAGGTTTGAACTTACTTATTTCAATGAGGTTCATGAATAGAAGAAAGTATGGAAGAAGATAAAAAAAGAGGGACTCATGGAATGGGTTATGAAACATAATGTTGATATTTCCCATGACTTCATGGTTGCTTAGAACAAACAAAAAGTGACCATCTGTAGCATCACCATTAAAATTTTGGAAGAGTTCATTGATGAATCCATCATAATTTCATGTATAAGCATGAAGTATTTTAAATACCAGTTAAAAAAGAAAGAGTCATTGTAACACATTTTTAGAACAAATTAATTTGTGTAGATAGACAAAAAAAGGCTTTCCACAACTAATCTTCCATGTTACTAGCCTAACATTTACTTTCAAATCATGCAGTACATGACACTCAAAGGTAAATATACACTTATTTTCTCTCACCACTTTTTACTTTTAAATCATTTCATTTGGTATAAAATTATTTTTTCCTACTTTCTTCTAAAGTCCCTTGAGAGTACAGTCCTACTACACTAAGTGAATGACATAAATCCCATCCTTCACCAAGGTTTGATTTTCCTTCTAGTTAAACATGGCCAAGCTCTCTATGACTAGGAGGTCCCCCCTAGTGGATCCTCCTCTAAGGAGGACCCTTTGGTGGAGGATCCCATTGAGGAACCCATTAGCTCTCTAATCACACCCCCCATGAAAATTTATCAAAGTCCCCCCTAATGACCTTCCACTTAAACTATTTATCCCCAAAATGAAACGCATTTCTCCAGAACTAGGAACCCCTAAAAAGATAGCTTGGAGAGGAAGATCTATTGTTATGGAGGATATGGAAAAGAACAAATTGTAGCTTGAGAATTTCAACTCAAAGGTCCAACAAATAGATTTAGGTCTAGCTAGACTCATTTAGGATTGGAATGTACTTAATAAATAGGTTGAATCCACATTCTAGGATTTCATCCTTTCTACATATCCCTTTCAGTCCCCTTTCTTTCAACCACCAAATGTTTTAAAATCCCCACCTCAAGGCTCCCAAAAGGGGGTTGCCCCTAAGCAATCCCCCATGTAGGCCAAAGGAAAAAAGTTCCCTAGAATGATCTTCCCTAGAGAAGCAATAAAAGGCCTCGAGAACTATACTGAAGCTAAAATATCAAAGGAAAAACAAATCATCCCTATGAAGGACATTGCATATGTTGAATACCCTTAGGAGGGACTCTCCTCCTAGTTCTATTTTAGTTTCATGTTTTTTGTTTTCATTCTACATACTATAAATTATTATTTTTTAGCTTCTCAACCTTATTATTGGCTTGTTTATTCTCTTTTACTACACTCTAGTGGTTCCAAGTCCCTATTAAACCTATATTTTACCTTATCAAATAAAAAATATGGAACTAACAACATAGATACAAAGGATCTAATAAAACATGAAAATACTAAATATATTTTTAGATTTTTGGATTTTTTATTTTTTTTAATTCTATAATATTTTTAAAAAAATGAATATCCTATGATTTCATCCAAAATATTCTCAAATATATCTCCCCACTATGAACCTAGTGCATAAAATTGGTGATACTACCAAGGAACATGTATAATTTTAATAGCTAGAATTGTAAGATATGTAATGATCTATGTATGTTTAATAGGAATTTGTGGTCATGAAGAGATAATATAAGGAATAAGGCTTCATGTAACCCATTGTAGAATTCTATGTGGTTTCTTTGAATTAGAAATAGTAGGAACATGTTTAGGTGCTCTAGATATCTGAATATGGTGTGTAGTAGATAAAGATTCTATAAAATCCACTGTGTGTCTTTGATTCAATGGTTTCTCAAGTACAAGCTACCTATGAAAGTGGATTACCTATTTCTTACCCTTTCATAGAGGATTAACATTATTAGGTTTTATAATTAAACACCTGGGTATAATCTTATTTTTTTCAAATAGATGTTCATATGTAATTTTGGAAACTCTAATTATCTTGTTGGCATGAATGTATTTAACACACCCTTGCACTACAAAAGGTATGCCATGTAGTGTATGTATATAAAGTCATCTAAATAAAATATCTAAAACTATTTTTTAAGGGATAATGGAAAAGGTAGTAACCACATGTTTTGGGCCCACCTATAAAGGTAATTAATCTGACCAAGAACTTGTTTTGAGGTCCCATCAAATGCTCTAACTAGTTTAGTCAAAGGATGTAAATCAACATGTGTATAACACAAGTACGTAAATAACATCATGGTGTAGATGCTCTCACTTGAACCATAATCAATCATAACATTATGTATATGATCATGATTAAGGTATGATTGAATGAATAAGGAATGAATATCTTATCCATCATCCACAATCTCACTATCATAAAAAGTAATAGAATGTCTCTAAGACATAGGAGGTATATTCCACATATAATTACAAATAAACCCATATAATTAGTGCATATAATGTGATGGAAGAGGATGTGTATTATATTCCTTTTGGACTTCTAGTTCCTTATTAGAATGGCCTTGTAAAAGATTATTAAATATATTCTAATTTTGGTGATCACTAGGTTATGAACCTAATTCCTTTGGAGGATCATCAAATTTATTTTTTTTGTCATTGATAAGGTCTTATATCTTATTATTCAGGGTAAAATACCAATTCATACAATACCCATGGCCTTGGTGATATTCATAATAAGCATTGGAATCATATCTTTTAGGTAGAGATTGATGCATATCAACCTCTATATGATGAGGGAGAGATATTAATTGATACTCCACCAGATTGAGAATTAAAAAAACATAGAGACTTAGGTAAGCATGTAAATTTTCTCCTTGGTTTTTTTGTCAAGACATTAACCATGGTAGTTATTTCCTTTTTAGGTTATGTCATTTTTACCTTATAACTTGGATTGATAGTAAACTTGGTATTTGATATAGTTGGTGTGTTTGCTACATACTTAAATTTTTTCAATGAGATAAGTTTTATTTCATGATCACAAAAAATATGGCATGAGTCATTGAAATATTTGAAATTTTATAAAGCAATGGACTCATGCAATGGGGCAAGAAAACTTTTCTTGAAGATTTCTTAAATCTCTTTATCTACCATTAGATTGGTCATTTTAGAAAACATGTATTGTACCTTAAGACGTATTCATTAATAGGTTCATTGGTTCCTTGTTTGATTTTTGAATTTTGGACATATGAAACCTTTTTGGTAATATTTATAGAGACTATGCCTAAACTAATTGGCAAGAGGTTTTAATGCTCTACTAATTGGATTGGTAATTTTTAGATTCACATTATAACATGGTCCTTGAGGTTCTTTAGAAATATTTAAGTCAAAATTTTATCATTAGAGGAATAATCAAGGCATGCCACATAAAAATATTAAAGATGTTGTTCAATATCACCATTTCCATCATAGAATTTCAACATAGGTGCAACAAATCCAGTTGGTAAAGGGTGTAAATATATCTCAGGTGCAAGGGGGTTATGCAAAACCTCTTGTGAATCAATAGCATAAGGTGATTTCATAGAATCTTGTTTAGTATTTGTAACCTTAGTTTTTAAATTATTTATATTTTATACAATATCTATCACCTCTTTTTCAATAAGGATTGAAGCTTGGGAAGTTACCAAAGGAGGTGTACCCATAGTTTGAGTGGATATAGGCATTAAAATTGGTAATTGGGTTAAAGTGTTAATGTTTCACATGTAAGATGCATAAATAGTAGTATTTTTTATAAATAAAAAAGGTGTAAACACATATCACATGCCCCTATTAGAAGTATGAAGTGGTGAGGTGCCTATATAAGGGTTGTTGGTATATGTGGATATCCCATAACTCTAATAGCATGATTAATAGATGGATCTAGTTTTTCCTCTATGGTTTTTAATTTTATAGTTTATAATATGGTTCATAGAATGTCATCAAGATCATCTAGGATTTGTATAATATGGTGTCAAAACATATCAATATTTTATACTTTCTCTTGGTTAATTTTTTCATTTTCATCATTTTGTTTAGATGCATCATTTTCATTCCCATAATCAATTTCTATGATAAATTATTTAGTATGTGGTATAGTTTCCTTATTGGTATCTTCAATAGGTATGGGATTTTATACTTCATTTTCTTTATCCATCTTATTTGGACAAATACAAATCTCTAAGTGTTCATATAAATACTAGATAATATAGGTCTACACCTAGGTTGCATACAAATGATAAAGAAAAACTGAAAAAATACAACAATAAAAATACTCAAAAGGATGAATACTCTAGGATAAACTAGGGTTTGCATAAAAATATGGGTTCACCAAATGTTTAACCCTAAATTAAGATGGGTTAATATAGTATAGGGTTAATAATATATAAAGGAATAAAGACAAGGGTGATAAACGGATCTATAATAGGCCAATTAATTTTCAAACTTAGATAAAAAATGTTTTAAATTTATAATACTAAGATATGATAAAAATATAAATTAAAACCATTTATTGATATTGCCATGAATTTTAAATAAGATTACTTAACTATTTTATTGTGTACATGAATATCTAATATGCAATAATATGGAAGTAGATTGGATCAAGATCCTGGAACAATCATCAAATTCTATAGTTTTACATTTTGGGGCCTTGGATGCTTGCATCAAATTTGAATGATTGCATTGATGCTACTATCTAACTTGGATGTGGGTGTCTAGTATGGAATATCAATGGGATCTAGGTATGACCATGTAAAACCTTCTCAGTGTTCTATTGTTCTTCATCAAATGATCAAACCCTAGATTCCTCACCCTTGGAGTGACTATGGGAAAAATGGGCTAGTGGGAACATGGTTTCAAGCTATACCAAATACCCTCTATCAATGGACACTTCCTACATAGTGAATACTTTGAAGAGGGCCTATGAGTTATGTATTTCTCCCCTATGTGTTGGCTTTTGTGTATCAAGATGAAACATGTGATAAGCATGTACATAGAGTGACCTAGCTAGTAACTTGGAAAATGTGTCTCATAGAATGCTCCTTCAATACATTAGCCTTATATATGGGATATCTCTATGACTAACATTATAATATAAAATAATAGTGAAGCTTTTTCACTTGAATGTTTGATTGAATGTTTTTGGTAGGTTGCCTTATGATTTTGTAGGTCTATACTAGATGAGAAATGAATGATAATTGATCTTATATATATACTAATCCCTTTTGGAAATATCTCACATTAAAGGACATAGGTTGACCCTAAGGACATGTTTCATTTTCAAATTTGATGACTGTAGGGCATTGGACATATAGTTTGGCACATGACACTAGCATCTACATAGGTGTTTGACTAGGAGACAAGTGATCAATAAAATGAAAAAAGGTACAGACTTAAAAATTGTAGGGGATGATAATAAGCAAGTTTATAAAAAATTTCATAGCTTAAAGTCTTGGTCATTATAACAGCATATGTTTAGACTAAAAGATAAGTAATAGGCATAAGAGATATTAGATATGATCCTTTCAATAGCATGAATATCTTAGGAACTGAAGGGTATAACTATGAGAAGTACTTGTCAAGTATACAAGACTAAGGAGTTACATAATTCAGATTTAGTGTCTACAATATGATTCCATATCTCACATGTTTTGCTCTTTTTATTACATGTATAATCATAGTAATCAATCATATTATTCCTTTTACATCCATAGTGATTGATAATATGACATTACCTAAAATTACTCCATGATTTTTAACTTTCATGATGATATTGATGTCTATATTCTTCAACCTTGGTATCCTTTTTTTGATACTTTGACTTTGCCAAACCTTTCCTCTTCTAGTGCCTTTGTCATTTGAGTACATGTATTATTATATTATTATTGTACCTTTTATTTGTAAATTTCTTCATCTAAAAATTCCTTATTCTCTTATTCACCACATTTATATTCATCCTCAAGTTTAGCCTTAACCTTTATTTGTTCTTTGATAAATGTGATATCCTACAAAGTGACTTTTTTCTTGTAGTAAAGCTTCATGAAATTTTTATGTAAATTAATTTTAATTGTTCCTAAAGTATCCAACCATGGATATCCAAGATAAATATTTAGACCATCCATATCCAAATCATGAAAATATGAAATCAATACATATTTTTATATAGTAAGCTTCAAATATTCAAAAAATAGAACAATCGTACCTTCTAGTTGAGTGTCCTTGATTTTATTTGCTTGAACCTATAGTTTCTTGGATAAGTCAACAATTATGAAGTTATGCATGATGCCTAGGTTTAAAGATAAAACAACATAATATTTTTGAATGCATCCATGGAATTGAAATATCAAAGCTTCCTTATTTGAAGCCAAACTAGTTGAATACTTAACCTCCATCACTCCTTATTTTGTTTCCTTAATTTTATAATCACTATATAAAAAATATTATTTTATTCTTATACTACCTCATATTCATTTTTTTCTTCCTTATCATTATTTTATTTTTTAGTGTCATATTTATCTATGAAATCTTATTTTGTTTAATCCTGTGAAAATTATTCCATTATTTTTACACTTGAGTATAACCCAATGCAAAACCATAAAGATAAAGGAGAAAATATAAGTGCCACAAATTTGAATGAAAATGGATATTATTAAATTCAAACCACCATTCTCCAACATTAATTTTCTTATCTCCAGAATAAAAAATGGAAACCCCATGAACCAAAATTCATAAAATCTAGGTTTTGAAAAATAATTGTATTCACTGGATCTCATTTGCTATCAAAAAATCATAAATTTTAAAAAAATAATTTTCTCAATTGGAACAAAAAAAATATTATTTTTTCATAGGTCACACATAAAAAAATAATACAAAATTAGGTTCACATAGTAAAATTCAGAGCACTATATCTCCTTTGATACTACTTAGAATCCTTAGTGTGACCACTTTTTATAAAGCTATCAAAATCCACTTTCTAGCCATGTAAAATAGTTGAAATTGGATAATTATGTGAGAAGAACAATCTTATGTGATAAATTTACCTCCTTAAAAAAATCTAGAAAATAAAAATTCTTCCACTTTTCCCAAATCATCGCTCTAATACCAAATGTTATGAACCTCACATATAATCATGTAAATATGTATAAATAGAATGAAGATCCACAAAAAAAAATTGGAGAACCAAAATACCCAAATATAACATATATTTTGAATATAATTAATACCATTAAGGTATGGCTACATCGTAAACTACTCCTTTATGAAGGAATAACTTCACATTATACTTCAAATAAAAGACTCACAACTTACTTGATATCCTTTACAATGATATTCCCCTTAGTATATAGTGCTCTATCACTAATGATAGATGGATAAAATCCTAATCCCAATGTATGATTACTCATTACCCAATATAATTAATACCATAAGTTACCCATATGAATCCATATTATATATTCACTAAGAGGATGTGTGCCACATGTCAAAATATCCACCCACTAATAATGTCATTTCTTTAGGTACATTACATTGACTTATTTATTGTTTTTTATATGATATTTTTTATTACAAGAATTATTTCATACTATCATGATATATCTTCACCTTGAAATATCTTCCCATTAGATATGGTCTCCATTATTTCACCACATGAATGATATCGATCATTTCATTCTCATAAATTAGTTTCAACATATTATTAAATTTAATTTTTTGATTTTCAGATGTAATGGTTCATCCATCTAACATGAATATTTCATGCATACAATACCATAAGCATTACATTCAAAATTAAAGGTTTTATAAAAACCTAAAGTGACTAGAATTGGAGTGGTACACATGACCTCCTTTATCTTATTGAATCCCATAATAAATTCCTCATTCCAATGGAAGAAGTATTTATTAAATAAATTTATGAGTGGTAATAATATTTTTTTAAATTTTAAAAATGTGTTATAATAACCCATAATCCCTAAGAAACATTTTATGTTATTGATGGTTCTAGGAGCATTACATTATACTGTGGCCTTGATGCCTTCATGAGAGACATTGTGACCAAATTATTCCACATACTTAACTCCAAAATTAAGTATGTTGTTGTTATATAGTTTCTAAAACCTTATTAAAATGATGCATATGTTCCTCCCATGTTTTTCTAAAGATTAAAATATCATATAATATCACTAAGAAAGAGTTCATCAAGTTATAAAATGTAGATGATAAATTTATGAGGATAAATGGCATCATTATAAATTCAAAGTGGCCCTCATATGTTCTAAATTTTGTCTTATGAATATCCTCATATCTAATTGTAATTTGATGATACTCTAAATAAATATCTATATTTTGAAAATAAACAACACCATGTAACTTATCTAAGAAATCATCAATTACGAGAATATAAAACTTATCTTTGATGGTGTACTTGTTAAGTTCTCTATGGTCCAAACACATGCACCATGTTTCATTCTTCTTATGAATCATTACCACTAGAGGAGAATAATAAATCTGACTATGATGAATATTACATACTTCCAACATCTCCTATACCATCTTCTTCATCTCACTCTTTTACACATACATGCACTTATAAAGCGTGACATTACATGTTCAAATATGTGATACTAGTTTAATGGCATGATCATGATATTTTAAGGAGGAAATATTTTTTGAATATCCATAAAACATCTTGAGTTCCCTTATACATTTTATTATATATTTACCGGTGTATGATCCTTTGATTATTGTGATTCTAATGAAATTAATTATGTCATAAACCCATATACAACCTTGTTAATCATTATTTGCATCTGATGAGAGTTCACCAACTGTGGATAATTTACATGCAACCCATGCAATTCAAATTTACAAATATCTAGATGAAAATGCATTACTAACTCTTGGAAGTTCATCTCATATTTTCATACAGTAGTTAACCATTAGAATCCCAAAACAATGTCTATTACATCCATGGGAATGTAAAACATAGGTAAATCTAATAGGTAATAACATGTGGTGAGTTTAATACTATGTCAATTCCATAAATAATTTAACATATTCTAATCAGTAATCATCGCCTAAAATTATCAAGCTAGATAATTAAAATAGTTCATGCCCACAACCAAATTATTGTTGATGAAGTTTTGAGTTCTTCCCAATTTAATCAAGACTATCACATTTTATTTTTCAATAAACCCACTACCTTTAGGGTTTGTGGGGTGTTAATACCAAAAAGTGCATGGTAAGATATTATTGGTTAGTTATCTCTTCACTCATCCTTTAGCTCATTAACAACATCAAATGTTACTTCTCCATTATATTATTCCTAATTTGGAATCACAATGTATGAAAACTTTTTTTGTCACATTTTTCCTTAAAATATATTTTTTATCACAATTAAAACATAAACATTTTCTTATTTTTTATTAAATTTTTAGAGGTTTGAACCTAATAGGAAGAGGTAATGATGGTGTCAAATTTATATGAAATATGATGCAATTGAATGTCAACATTTTTTGGATAAGAAGTTATCCTTCACCCTATATGCTATGATAATGAAATATGATACCTAAATCATATTAAACATTCATACCTCATGTTAAATTTTTTCATTCATATTTCCAAGAAATGGGTCTTTAAATTTTTCATATGTAATCATTTCCAATCACAAGGATAGGTTATGGTACTGATGAATATAATCCATGGCCTATGTTATTTTGTATCTTTATGAATTGTATAAACTAATTCCCAATCACACTAATAATATGGTACTTTTGCAACTCCTCCATGAAAAATAACCAAGTAAAAATGAAAGCATCATTATTATTTTGAGCACACAACCATCAATATCAAATGAATATTTTAGGTTTCAGATATAGTTATCAATTTGGTTGATCTAATTTAGTGGCTATGTTCAATTATACTTATGAATGTCCACATTTAGTAGGACATTCTAGGGATGGTAATTAGTTTTAGCCATGGGATGAGGTTGTGTATCAATTGTATCAAGATTGGGTTTTCCCTTAGATCCACCTCAATTTAATTAAGAGACTAATATATTAAAAATTCATGAGAGTATCTAATTTGTATTGATGCTAGCAATATTTCATTTCATTACTTTCATTTTAAACCATATGTTGTGCATACTATGATTCACATCACATTTATAAAATTTTAGACTATATGTTATACATACTATCATCTAGATCTCACACTTTTTTTAGAAACAAATAAAACATCATAGTATAACCAAGGAAATGTATAGAGGGGATATTAGTATTGTGTTAGTTAAGAAATCAAATCAAAACAAACACACTAATTAACTTATACCTCTATCCTAGACACTCAAGGAGCTAGAGAACTACACAAATAACTAACAAGTGAAATAAAAACAAGATAATTTACATTCCATGAAAGCAAGTGTTACAAGTTGGCAATGGAATGATGTGATCAGTTGTGTGATCAAGAAAATTTTGTCAATAAAGCTCCATCGATCTACCTCTCCTTATCAGCTTGATAATGTTGGTTGGATATGGCTTGGATTAGAAAATGGGCATGGTAATAATATAACAATGGGCTTCTTGAAGTCATTTTGTCATAATAACATTGCACAAAAAAAATGTTTTTATGAATGGGTAAGGCCTTGTATTTATATCCTCCAAACATAACTCTAACCCAAGTGTAGTTAGGTTAGAACTAACCATGGTTAAGTTCAAACTAACCCTAGTTAAGTTAAGGATAACCCTAGTTGAGTTAAGGAGGGGACATGTAATTAATATTTGGGATAGAGATCCCATTAATTAGGCATGGCTCTTTATTTCTAAATTTAGTACATTTAGGAAGATATTTTGATTTCCTTGACTTTGAGGATGATGATGTCATCATGACCTCATTTTTATTAAATTTTCCTTTTTACAAAATTATTTTCACTAATTTCATATGGAAAATTCACTAAAGCATTTAATTTGATTTGATTTGTTAATTCATTTTACTTAGCATTTTAGCAGTTTAGGAATTATTAAGTGCCCGTCTTAATGGATCCAAAGGCCAAACTATCACATTGCTAGGTCACAAGTTAACTAGAGATGATTTTGTGAGAGGTTACTATTAAATATATGATAATACCCCAAATATGTATGCCTCAACATGATTCTAATCACTAATTTCTGATGTGAAAATGAAATTAGGATGTTTAGTGATTCCTAGACTTAATTTACAATCTTTGGTAGAAATCAATCTAAATTCCAGTTAGAAGCCAATTGTGGCTAGAATGGGGTGTCTAAAGTTTTCCCCTATTTAGGAAGGTGTTACAATATATAAGAATAGTAGCTTTTATTACTCTAATATGTACCCTTGGAGAGGGTTCTTCAAGCCCTTTCCAATTAATCCATAATATTGATACAGCCCCAGGTTGTGGGTCACCTATAATGGGGTTGAACTTCCAAAGAAGGTAGACCTCCTCTTTATGCTCACCTAAACTAATTAAAATCATTTATAAAAGGTTTATAAATGGTTTAATGTCTCCTAAGAAAGTTAACCAAGGTGATGCAATAAACTTAAATAGACACTCACATAAGCTTGAACCCATACTAGATCAGCATAAGACAACTATAGCTCACACAACCTCACAATCTCACTGATTTCATAAGTATTTCATGGAAGTGGTTTAGATATAGAATTAATCCAAACCTATAATAGCTTGAAAAAACATTAAATAAGGCAAGCATAAGGAAAATAAACTAGGAATATTCTTCTTCACAAATTCATCATGCACAATCAACAAAGGCAAGAGATAGGAAAAGAGTCAATATTATTAATTTAAGAGGTAGTTATTACAATATTTTGACAAAGTTTAACCATATAAAATGAGCACACTTTTTTAATAGTCTTAATGAGTATCCTTATCATAAAAAAATGGAAAGATTCTAAGGGTTGAGAACCCCTATAATGGAAATAAGACTAGGATATATAAGAGAAGGGAGAGAGAAAAAATGTGGGAGCACATCATCAGAGAGGGAACACACCATCCCAAATCATTAATCTAACTTGAGCTACCACATTTTTTTTGAATTCTCTACCACCCCCTTGATCAATCAAGATGTTATTTATGGATTACCAAGTGGAAAAGTCCCCATAGGCTATGAGGATGCATTGAATGTTCCTAGGTGCAATTCTCTACCACCCCCTTGATCAATCAAGATGTTGTTTATGGATTACCAAGTGGAAAAGTCCCCATAGGATCTAAGGATGCATTTAATGTTCTTAGGTGCAAGTCCCAACCACTAATTTTTTTATATGATCCTTCATGTCATCTCTTAATGAAGACAAAACTTTCATGCTCATGGATCTGACAAAATCATGACTTTGTCTTCTTTAGATGGCTATCTATAAAAAATATGTCCATGCTAAAGGATGAGGACCCTCTTCATAATTATAGATATCTACCCTTGATCAAATCTAGACCTAGATCTTTTTATTTATTGAAAACCAATATCCTTTATTGGTTTCCCTATAGCCACATATATCGATGCAGACCTATAGACTGCATAGCCTCTTTTGATCTTTATTAGGTCTAAAAGAACTATTTCTACCTTTGAGCATCCATAGAAATCAAGAGCTCATTATTTATGGATCCTTTCAATAATGGCAAACATAGTCATAGATTGACCATGTGTGCCATGAATCTTCAAACTAAAGATCTATATTTAGTTTTAATCATGCCCTTTTATTGTTCATCATTTTAACTATATTAACATGTCCCTTTAATTGTTCTCAAATGAGCTTTAATAGTGAGATGATGATTCTTTCAAGACTTATTTATCTTGGTTCAACCCTAATCACATGATCGACCTTTCATTGAAGGTCCCTTAGTCTTTTGACTTTGAACCTTGCTTGTTCATTTTATTTATATGATATGTACATGAACCATTGATTTTCTTAGGAACCTAATGTGCTTATGCCACTTAGAAAACTCTCACATATCCCTAAGATATGGTAACTTTGTTGACCTCACTCATACAGTTGGATCATTATGTATAAACAAATTTGAGAACTTGATCTATATCTTTTAACTTTCTAACTTTAACTCACACTATTGGATCATAATGTATGAAGAAGCAATGTGAGCTTTTAATCTACCTAGGCCCACTTTCCTACTAGTTCCGATGTACCATTGGATCATTGGTAAGATTTAATGTTGATCAATGATCTAGATTAGACTTGCCTCTTTATTAGTTACCTCACACCATTGGATCATTTCTTGATGAATCCACACCATTAGATCTTGTCAAACTTGTATCCTTTCAAGGGATTTTAACCTAGGGACCTTTTGACCCATTTGACCCCAGTATGAACTATTAGATCTATGTTGTTAGTATGCAAGATTATGTGTAACTTTAGATCTTGATCAAATTTAAACCTTTTAAAGACTTTTTGAATCAAAATGGTCATTTTCAAAGCTTAAACTTGTAATTGCATGAATGTCCTACTCTACAAATTCAACTTTGAACACTTAAAACTTAAGGTAGAAAGCTTACATGAGCATGAAATTTGTAGAGCATGATCTTGGAATGAAGAACTCCATGACATTGTAATATTTTAGCTCAAGAGGATTTATGAGGTGTATTTATAAAATCTAAAATTGAATTGGTCTGTTTGAATCTGGATGATGTGCTAGTGATAGTCTAGTTCATTAGACTTGCCCAAGTCATTTTCACTTAACTCTTCTAGGTTATGATGAATTTATAAGTATTTTTCAACCCATTTCATGATTCTAAATTTTTTTAAACATAAGAGAACCTATTGGATCCTCCATTTTCAATTCTAGACCCATTTCCAACCCTACTTCTGAAAGATCAATATATTGCACTTTAAGCTTGCTTAAAATGTTTCAAAATATTTGTGAGAAATATGAGATCTTTGGAACACTCAATCCATCCATCACTCATTTCATTATGAAAACCATACAAACTATTTATATGTGGGCCAAATTTGGCCAACATCTTTGGTGACTCACAAGGGTTGCATGCCTATCTATGGAAGAGACTAGTAGCCTTGAACTAATCCATTAGGCATACAGAGTCACAGTCCTTGGTTTAATAAATTGACCTAAAGTTGAAAACAAGGTTGACCCTTTCTGGAGCCTCCTCTTTAAGAAAAAATTATAATAACAAAAATAACAAAAAAAGGCAAGTGCATACATGCACTTATATAAAATAAAATAGCTAACTGACTAAATAAATGTGCACAAAAGCACTTAGAAAAAAGCATGAAATCTACCCTAATATATATAAGGTTAGAATTCATAAGTAATTTTCACCTGAGTCAAATGGAAAAATTCCAACATCATTCACTTTTGATGAACCAAGATGAAAAATACCTTGTTTTGGAGAGCTCATGATAGGTGGACTAAGATGCCTAGATGTTGATCCCTTTGGCATGCTCTCAAGTGGATGAAATGGGACAAACATGTCTCCAATATAGACATACTAGTGCATTTCTTAAAGGATTGCTTCATATTTGACTATAAAAGCACTCACAACATTCTCATTTGATTGCTTAATTTTGTGCTCTGAATTAAGCATAACATGTGATGGCTCCTTCTTGTCATCCTCCAACTGAGCTAGATACATGATAGGGCATCCTCCTATCAATAAAAATGTTGATCAATCAAATTTTACCTAGCTTATATATTGTAATGCCCAATCATTATGTTCTTTAGGTGCAATCAAATCATAGTCTCCCTAGAGAAGTACATAGCCTACTCCCAAGATCTCAAATAGGTCCTCCAATGTGACTGAAGTTGTAATTACAACCTTTGATGACTCATTAGAATCATGTTTTTCAATATGCACATTTTGATTAGTTGCTTCTTGGACTTGCTTACTTGAAGGTACAAATGTGTCATCCAAAATTGAATAAAAATATTCGAGTTCATCCCATAAGGTAGCCTCCTCTTAGTCATTGGAAAGGATGTCAATCTCAACCTCACCAAGAGTTAATGTATAGCAGCTAGATTGGTCTTCTTCCTCTAAAGAGAGGGGAGGCTCATCTTTACAAGAAAGGTATAACTCTTCATGCTTTTGACTCTCTTCATTGGTATGCTCATCAAACTGCATCACTTGAGCATTTGAGATGTCTTCTTCATCAACCTCACTCAAGGTCTCATCTCATTCTTCAACTACAAATGAGGGTTGATCTAACCATCTAGGGCCTAAAACATTACACTTGTCTTGCTCAAGCTCTGAAATTCTTTCCTCTTGATCCAAACTATCAGGGTTATCTTCATTTTTCACCTCATCTTGAAGTATACCCACATCAAATACCTAGTCCTGATCCTCTTCTTGATCTATGTAAAATGGACCTTCAGTAGTCCATTCAAAATATGCTCTATTTTCATCTTGAGGGTTGTCCTCATCAAGATCTAGTTCATTAGTGTCAAATTTATGCCAAGAAGGTTGGTTCAAACCTAAATTTTCCCCTTTTGGATGAATTGGACTGCCTATCATGATCTCTTCATCATAGACACTTGTGTTGTCCTCTTTAGGCTCATATGCAAGCTCCTCCTCTGTTCTTTATAAAATAAGTTCTTCCTTTATGAGGGAGATGGTGGGAGGGTGAATAAGTTTACCTTATTTTCATTGTAGGAGAGTGTCCTTCCAACTAGGGACCTTTAAGGCTCTATTTGGTGGCTCATGAGGAAGAAAGGGAGAGTCTTGAAACTCTTGTACACCAAGCTTATTGAGCTGAGATATGGTTGCTTGATTCATTTCTTGCACAACTAACCCTTTCTCTACTAGAACTAGCTCTTAGACTACCTCAACTAACACCTCCTCCTAATTTTTTATGCCCTTCTCAAATAATTTCCATGATGTAAATATGGAAAAAACACTTTTGCTTCCTTTTTAATGGTTATAAGAAAGGTTGGTCTCACAAGTGAGGCATGACATAGCCAGGATAAAAAAATTTAGAGAAGATCCATGATGGTATGACTTCATATTCTTGAGTATTAAATGGGCATAGGGGTAGGAGATGGAAAATTGATTGGGTCAGGCTTGACATACTCTTTCTCCCATTGCTCAAACATTTTTTCAATGGATAATACCCATCCTTTCATCTCTTGCTTCTCAACATGTGGATAGTTAGCTTCTTCAATGGATGCCCATACATTCTATAACTCTTGCAAGAATATCTTTATCCCCTCCATGGCATGAATAGACAATTATTTTCCAATTATAACCCCCTCATTTATATTCATAATTTTTCTACCTTGATCCAATATTATCTCTCTAAGTTTTGACAAAGGTGGACTTTGACAAGGTTGACTAGGTGGCTGATCAGAAACTCTTAAAGATTGAGCTTGAGG
Organism: Torreya grandis; assembly: GCA_037957365.1. NCBI lineage: Eukaryota > Viridiplantae > Streptophyta > Pinopsida > Cupressales > Taxaceae > Torreya > Torreya grandis. The sequence goes on along the minus strand of JARHVA010000122.1, from coordinate 6,594,766 downwards.
CTCTAAGAGAGAATAGGGCACATAAGATTTCTCCAAATGAGACTAATGCTCTTCATGATATATTAACACATTTTATACATTTTGGGTAATTTTTATCATCATTGCTATGTCCTCATTCTTACAAGATGACCATTGTTTACCCTCATAAATTGACCATCTATGCTTGACCCATTGAATATCACTCATTGCCTTTTGTAGAACATGGATTTGGATTACTAGAGAAAACTCCAAACCCTTACCAATCTCCCTTATCAACTTAATATAAATTAATAATTCTTTCTTGACTCTTGATAAGGATGTAATAAGGTAAGCCTAGTCTTGACAAGGGAAAATAGAGGACTAATTTGAATGTAAAGGAGGCTATCCTTGGTCATATACAAGGGTGGAAGGAGGAAAAAGGCTATGATAAGGTGGATAGGTTGTTTTACCTAATAATTATGGTGTTGAGGTAAAGAATAATCATATTGATCAAAAGATGATTAATTATACATACCAAATTAAGATGACTAGGCACCTAGGCTATTTAAACTAGTTGATGAATGCTCAAAGTCACCATTGATGTTTGTACACTTGCTTATAAAGGCTTATAAAATGAAGAGAACACCAAAACTCTTCACTTAGTGCATGATAAACTTTGTCCCACCTGGGCATGTCATAAACTATTATGGATTCAATTTGCACCCTTAGAGAGGGTTCTTTAGGGCCTTTCTAATTGAGCCATAATATTGAGACAACCCCAGGTTGTGGATCACTTATAATGGGGTTGAACCTTTTAAAAATCCCATATTCCTCTTGATGCTCACCTAAAATAATTTAAATCACTAAGAAAAGGGTTATAAATTGCTAGGTTGTGGAGCTAAAAGCTTCACTGATGCAGACATGGAGGAGGTCATTAGAAGAGGTTGTTGAGTGTCACAGACACTGGCATCAGTCAGGCCAACTGACGTCGGCAGGATTAGACAGGAAGTGCAATCAACGTCGGTCAGGGATCAGCTAGCGTCGGTCACCTCCAGGTAGATAGGGACCGATGTCAGTCGCCTGTGTGGTTCAGAACTACGAGTGTTACGGATAGTTTGTTAATGAACTGAGTGTTTGCATGATGAGATCCAATTTTAGACTCAAAGCTGCGGATCTAATTATTTTAATTAGGTGTCTAATTATTGTTTTCATGAGATCTATATAATAGACTCATGGGCTGTATTGAAAAGTGTGATAGAGAGTAAGAGATAAAAATATTAGCTCCTTCTGTGTGTGAAGAGAGCATGGTGTGTTCCTCCTAGTGCCACAGTGTCAAGTGTGGGTGATAGTTTGGAGAATCAGAAGGGTTCTTCATGTATGTAAGATCTTGGTCAACAGGTGTGCATGGCTACTTTAGGAGATCTACATGGTAAGTAAGATCATTGATCTATAGGTGTATGTGGGTGCATGATCCAGGTTTGCAGGTGTGTAGAACTAGATTGATTAACAGGTGTGCAAGATCAAGGAAGACAGCAACACAACAGGGAGCAATATCAGGTAGAATCTACTTGGAGTATGGTGCGTACTTGGTTTAGATCAAAGAGGAAGGCAAGGTAGTTCTTTCTATAAGTAAGATCATTTGGGTTGCAGGTTGTTACAGATTCATGGGAGATCTAATTGAAGTACATTGAGTACTTGTTGGAGTGCGTGGAGCACAGGAGTACTGGCAGTAGTGGATATTGACTAGTTGGAGGTGAACACCAACTCTGTACTTGAGTTGTGTGTTGGGACCATAAGAGAGAGCTTTGAGGAGAGAATTACTATTCACTTGAGGTGTGGAAAGCCTCTGAGAGGTGGTGAAGAAGAAGTGGCATCTTCTTTATTGTATTTTTTTCTATATGAGTATTAATACAAGTTGTGTATTGTCTCTCATATTCTGTGTTGTTTCTGGTTTCTAGTTACTTGTTACTTTTGGTTAATTCTACATCTTAAGTTGCTTGTATATGTTAATCAATTGTGTGCTTCCACAGGTTCCTAAAAGTTGGTATCAGAGATAAGGTTGCAGGGAGCAGGTTTGTGTTTGGTTACAGGGCACTCTCAGGGGTTTCTAATTGAGTGGGAGTATAGCAACGGTAGAAGAAAGTAAGCTAGGAATGGAGAAACTGAATAGCACGAATGGTCACTTACGATTTGATGGAAAGAAAGAGCAGGTAAATAAATATTTTTGGTTGGTAGTAGATCAGCATGAAGAAGCAGATGTTGCAGGGGTTCTTGCACAGGATACTCTGGATAAAGTTGAATCTTGTTTTACAGATTCTATTGCCTCTTTCCATGCAGCCCTAGGTAGAGGGGTTGGTGAGGCTTGTTAGATTATTGGCAAAGGGGAAGTGTTGCTAAAATTGTAGGCGGCCAACACATGAGTGTTGAAGAAGGTCATGCAGGTCCCAGTCTTGGAGATGTGGCTAATTGCTTTAGGAAAGTTGGGTGATGAGAGATGCACAAGAACTCTCATAGCAGATGCACTTGAATTAGCGGGTGGTAAGAAAGTAGGTATCCTTTATCTATCTACTTATATTACTAATTCTTCTTCTATTGCAAGGATGTGGCTTTGTAGGCTTGGTCATATGAGCAAGAAGGAGATGCATGTTCTTAAGCAGAAGACAGATGTGTTTGATAGACTTAAGAACTGGAAAGCCTTGGTGTTCTTGGAGGAGATGACAGATAAAGTTCAGTGGATGGGGCTAGATACATCTGAGCAGGGTATTTTGGATATGGATTTTGATTCAAAGGAGCTCACGGGTAAAAAGTCATCACTCATAGGTGAACATAGGTACCGGCATCAGTCAGGTGGAACCGGCGTTGAACAGATAGGTGCCGATGTCGGTCATGTGCAGACTGAAGCCAGTGATGTCAGGCAGGGTAAGACCAAAGTCAGTCAAGACGACCGATGTCAGCAATAGGTAAGACTGACATCGGTCAAGAGGACTGACATCAGCAACAGGGACACTGACATCGATAGAGTTGGTAGTCAGGACAGGCGCATAGAAACTGATGTCGATTGGATGCAGACTGTGTAGTGATCAAGGTCGGTCACTGTAACAGATTTTGGGCAAAAAGCAAGCTATCAAGGAGTCTCAAATGCCCATATGGAGGATTGAAGGTGGTGAGTAAGCCTCAAATTCATTGTTCCTCTTCTTTATACTAGTTGCTGACTGCAGAGCAGGAAGAATCCAAGAAACAGTGGGATCATGGTAGAAATATGATGCAAAACCAAGCAGGAGATTTGGTAGGGTTACCAGCTGGTATGAAAGCATAGAGATGAATGGATACCTTAGTTAAAGAATAGAGAGAACAAATAGGTGAGACAGAAGACCAAATCATATGGTCTTGAGGAAGCTATAGGATAGTGGGATAGTACTGACAAGTGGTACCAGGTGGATGACAAAGTAGGGCTTTAGTCAATGTCAGTATAACCATTGTGTTTGTCTTACCAGGTGGATGATGGTCACAACATTATCTTGTTATTATATGTGGAGGATGAACTTGGTGTAGGTTCAGATATGCAGGGTTTTACTGAGCTAAGGGTAAGCTTAGTTCAGTGGCATGTCATGAAGAATTTAGAGCAGCGAAATTCTTTGGCATGAGAGACATGGAGATCACAAGTTGATTTTGTCTCTAGTGGGAGCTAATGTGAATCAAGTGTTGGTGAGGTTCATTATGTAGGATGCAGAACTAGAGCATACTAAGGGTTGGACAGTTCAGTGTCTGAAATCACATGAGGTTTGGTATAGACCTGAGTTTTCCCAAGCAGTGGGTGCTGTCAGAAAGTTTGTAGTCATCCGAGAAGGAAGCACTGGAGGGCAGTTTAGTGGAATCTCAGGTGTCTGAGATGGACCAGTAGTAGGGATTCATGCTATGCAGGGTCAAGTACTTCAGATGTGGCAAGTTACTTGGATGATAGGAGGTGCACCATAGGTTGTGTGGTGGGTGGTCTACAAGATTGATTTTGAAGAGAGATATAAGCCAGGAAATAGATTAGATGGGGTACAGGTATAGGTACAGTGCAGTTGTTTATCTCCAAGTGAGAGATTGTTAGGTTGTGAAGCTAAAAGCTTCACTAATGTAGACATGGAGGAGGTCATTGGAAGAAGTTGTTGAGTGTCACAGACACTGGCGTCGGTCAGGCCAATCGACGTCAGCAGGATTAGATAGGAAATGCAACCGACGTCAGTCAGGGATCAGCCAGCGTTGGTCACCTCCAGGCAGACAGGGACCGATGTCGGTCGCCTGTGTGGTTTGGAACTGTGAGTGTTATGGATAGTTTGTTAACAAACTGAGTGTTTGCATGTTGAGAGCCAATTTTAGACTTAAATCTGTGGATCTAATTATTGTAATTAGGTGTCTAATTATTGTTTGCATGAGATCTATATAATAGACTCATGGGTTGTATTGAAAAGTGTGCTAGAGAGTAAGAGAGCAAAATATTAGCTCCTTTTGTGTGTGAAGAGAGCATGGTGTGTTCCTCCTAGTGCCACAGTGCCAAGTGTGGGTGTTGGTTTGGAGAATCAGAAGGGTTCATGTATGTAAGATCTTGGTCAACAGGTGTGCATGGCTACTTTAGGAGATCTACATGGTAAGTAAGATCATTGATTTGTAGGTGTATGTGGGTGCATGATCTAGGTTTGTAGGTGTGCAGAACCAAATTGATTTGCAGGTGTGCAAGATCAGGGAGGATAGCAACACAACAGGGAGCAGTATCAGGCAGAATCTACTTAGAGTACGGTGCATACTTGGTCTAGAGCAAAGAGAAAGGCAAGGCAGTTCCTTCCATAAGTAAGATTATTTGGGTTGCAAGTTGTTATAGATTCATGAGAGATCTAATTGAAGTATATTGAGTACTTGTTGGAGTGCGTGGAGCACTTGTGGAGTGCATGGAGCACGGGAGTACTGGCAGTAGTGGATACTGACTAGTTGGAGGTGAACACCAACTCTGTGTTTGAGTTGTGTGTTGGGACCATAAGAGAGAGCTTTGAGGAGAGAATTACTGTTCACTTGAGGTGTGGGAAGCCTCTGAGAGGTGGTGAAGAAGAAGTGGCATCTTATTTATTGTATTCTTTTCTGTATGAGTATTAATACAAGTTGTGTATTGTCTCTCATATTCTGTGTTGTTTTTGGTTTCTAGTTACTTGTTACTTCTGGTTAATTCCTCATCTTAAGTTGCTTGTATATGGTAATCAATTGTGTGCTTCCACGGGTTCCTAACATGAATGGTTTAAGGGCTCTTAATAAAGTTAACTAGGGTGATGCACCAAACTTAAATAGACACTCACATAAGCTTGGGCCCACACTAGATCAGCATAAGATAACTATAGCTCACAAAACATCACAATCTCACTAATTGCATAAGTGTTTCATGGAAGAGGTTTAGACAGAACACTTATCTATACCTACAATAGTTTAAAAACACCTTAAATGAAGCAAGTAGAAGGACAATGAACTAGGAAGATTATCCTTCATGAATTCATCATGCACAAGCATACTAAGCACTAATCAAAGGCAAGAGATAGGCAAAGAGTCAACTTATTACTTCAAGAGGTAGTTCTTACATTATTTTGATAAGGTTTAACCATATCAAATGAGCACACTTTTAGAAGAGTCTCAATGAGTATCCTTGTCCCATAAAAGAATGAAATATTCTAAGTGATGAGAACCCCCATTATGAGAATGAGACTAGGATATATAGGATAAGGGAGAGAGAGAAAAAAATGTGGGAGCACATCATTAAAGAGTGACCACATCATCCCAGATCATTGATTGAACTTGAGATGCCACCTTTTTCTTGAACACTCCACCACCCTCTTGAGAAATCAAGATGTTGTTCATGGCTTACCAAGTGGAAAAGTCCCCATAGGCTCTAAGGATGCATTAAATGATCCTATCTTCAAGTCCTAACCACAAAATCCTTTTCTCTAATCCTTCACACCATCTCCCACTAAAGACAAAACTTTCATGCTTGTGGATCTAATAGAATCATGACTTTATCTTATTTAGATGGTTATCTATCAAAAATATGGTCATATTAAAGGATGAGGACCCTCTTTATAATCACATATATCTAACCTTGATCAAATCTGGACCTAGATCTTTTCTATAGATGGAAAACCAATCTTCTTTATTTTTTTTCCTCAGGCCACATATATCAATGCAGACCTATAAACTACATAGCCTCTTTTGATCTTCATTAGGTCTAAAAGACCTATTTCTAACTTTGAGCATCCATAGAAACCAAGAGCTCATTATATACATAGATCCTTTAAATAATGGTGAACATAGTCATATAATGAAATCTATATGCCATGAATCCTCAAACCAAATATCTATATTTAGCTTCAATGGTGCCCTTTTATCATTGATCATCTTGACTATATTAATGTGTCCCTTTAATGGAATTCAAATGAGCTTTAATGGTAGAATGACGATTCCCACAAGACCTGCTTGCCTTGGTTTGACCCTGATCACATGATCAACCTTTCATTGAAGGTCCCTTAATCTTTTGACTTTGAACATTGCTCATTCATTTGATTTGTATGATATGTATATGAACCATTTATTTTTTTGGGAACCTAATGCAATTATGTCACTTGGAAACCTCTCACCTATCCCTGAGATAAACTAACCCTATTGACCTCACTCACAACATTAGATTATTATGTATGAACAAACATGATCCCTTGATCTATAACTTCTAACTTTATGACTTTAACTAACACTATTGGATTATAATATACAAAGCAATGTGAGTCTTTGATCTACCTGGGCACACTTTCCTACCAGTACTTATGCACTATTAGATCATTGGTATGATTGAATACTAATCATTGATCTAGATCAAACCTACCTATTTGTCAGACACCTCACACTATTGGATCATTTCACAATGAATCTTCACCGTTAGATCTTGTCTAACCTATATCCTTTTAAGGGATTTTAACCTAGGGAACTTTTGACCTATTTCACCCTAGCATAAATTATTAGATTAGTGTTTTTATTATGTGATCTCACATATACCATTATATATTTATCAACTTTAAACCTTTTAAGGACTTTTTGAATCCAAATGGTCATTTACAAATCTTAAACTTGACACTTGCATGAACATCCTGCTCTACAGATTCAACTTTAAATACTTAGAACTTGAGCTAAAAAGCTTGTACGAGCATGAATTTTTAAAACATGATCTTGGAATGAATAAATACATGGTGATATAATATTTTGGATCATGAGTATTTTTAAGGTACATTTATAAAATTCATAAGTGAACTAGTCCATTTGAATCTAGATTACGTCTTGGTGATAGTCTAGTTTATTAGACTTGCCCAAGTGATTTTTTCTCAACTCTTTGGGGTTATGATGAATTTATAAGTCTTTTGAAACCATTTTAATTATTTTTAATGTTTTGAAACATATTATAACTTTTTGGATCCTCTATTTTTAATTCTAGACCTATTTCTAATCCTGCTTCTTAAAGATCAAGATATTGCACTTCAAGCCTGCTTAAAGTGTTTCAAAAGCTTTGTGAGAAATATGAGATATTTGGACCACACATTCCATCTAAAACTCAATTCACTATGAAAACCATACAAAAAATTTATATGTGTTCCAAATTTGGACAATAGTAACATCTTCTCATCATTAATGCCTAATGCCCCAATGGGTGATGGATGAACCCTAGATTCCCCCTTGAAGGAGTGGGCAATAAATAAGATCAGTGAAAGTTCCCTCAAAAATAAGGAAATGATCAGACCTTAGAGGTAAAAGAGGGTGGAAAAGAGATATTTTATTGAAGGTGATTATAATCAATTCCACAATGACATGCCCCAATAGGGCAGATAAAAAGGATGATTTGCCCAAAGGTAGTTATAATCATCAACATAGTGAAAAAATTCCCCAGTTGGGTGGATAGAGATAATGATTTGCCCAAAGGTGATTATAATAATTAGCATAATGATTATGATAATGATTATAATAATTAGCATAATGATTATGATAATGATTTAACCAAAGGTGGTTATAATAAATAACATCTAGATAAATTAAAAATAATAATGATTTACCTAAAGGTGATTATAATCATTAGCACTGCGGTTTGGGACAATATGGGAAATCAAAAAAAGGGTATTATTTACTGAATCTATACTCAGAGAGTAAGCTTAATCTATCACAAAAAATAATAATGAATTTAGACTACCTACTAGGATGGACATGCACATTCTAACTAGTAAGGATTAAAATTCACTCATGATTTAATTACTCTGTATTGGGGTAATATTTGGATATGTCAATAATTTTTCAGGTGAACAAGGAGAAACACCATGACACAATTTTTTTTAAGATAAACCAAACTAATTTTTCATATAGCACATGATGGTATGCATCATGATATAAAACACCATGATAACCTAGTTGTAATATGCATAAGGACTAACATGCGATCTAATAAACAATGAAAAATAATACACCAATGATAAAAACCATGATAACAATGTTGATCTATGAATATGGATGGACTTAAATATAATGTATAATGAATCACCCAATGAACACACAAATACTAAGTCAAGGCATAATAATGAAAGCAAATAAATAGGCAAACAAAACACTAATAAACAGAAACACAACAAACACCAATAAATAAAATAGTGAACAAAATAATCAAAACAAAATTAAAAAAACATAAATAATGGTTAATTACAATTTTAGTAAAAAATAGGAAATAAATTTTTCATGCATGCATAATAGAAGTGTTATGCTTTACGATAGGGTGACCCCTAAGCTAGATGGCAATGATGTAGGTATAACAAGGCAAGAAGAATTAGCATAAGGTTATCCCTAGACAATAGGGGAACAATAACACAAACAAAATGACAAACATTTCCCCTAGGCTATAGGAGAAAATGAAACAAACAAATAAAATTAGGAGAATAGAAGAAAAATAAGGGGTAGCCTAGCTAACTCCATATGTACTAAGAAAGTGGATGATGCCTACATAGTTCCATGGAAATAAGATCTAACATGAACTTTAGGCCAAATGTATTTTTCCCAAGATAATGGGATAGAATAAAATTTATGATAAGAAAACATGATTTATGTGTAGAGGAATATGGGAAGGATCTCTTAAAATGATGAGTGCATGAGAAAAGAGGGGATGACATTTCACAATCATGAAATCATCAACACAAATAAATCCACTTAAGTGCAAAATTATGGTTTAGGTTAAAATCACACTAAAATACAATAGACAATCACTCGCACATGAATTAGGTTCATAATGCTTACTACGTCTAAGGCTAAGAAAGAGAAAAAGCTTACAAAATGGTGAGAGCATAAAATGGTTAGAGCTTAAGATGAATCCAAGTTTCCATTAGTGTATCAAAGTTAAAATACATGATGCTCACAATATAAACTCTTAAAATAGTGAGAGCATAAGTTTTAATGCCAGTAAGGATGGGGAAATGAAAATACAAGTGGTTACCCATGAAATAGATAGGAGTCCTAGAATCCTTTAGGTAAAGAAGTGGTCAAAAATAAAGGAAGGTGTGGCCAAGCTAACTCAATATACCCCATGTATCCAATTTTTTCCTACAAAGTCCATGCAAACCTTAGGCCAATGTATTTCTCCTGAAAATGGGAGGAAAAATACCAAGGTAGTCTAGAAATAAATTAAATAGAAGAAATGGCTTATCCTAGAAAATTGTTATGGCTTTATATATCATGTGGAGATTCTAAAGCAATTTACATAATTTTTTTATTTTTTAGGATTTTCTAGGTCTTTTACTAATGTTTTATTTATTTTTTAATCATCTTAAATTTATTTATAATTACGAGAGACTAAATGGTCCAGCTCATAAAATGGGGAGCGTATGGCTTAAGTTACTCACAAAATGGTGAAAGTGTTCAAAATTAAAATGATTATAAAATAGTGAGAGCATGGCTTAGGGGTTACTGAGATGACCTTAACATAAATCAAGCATTGCCTACATAGTCTCAAAATGAGACCTCAAGTCACTATATTTTTGCCTTATAGTTGAGGAATTTGAGTAGGTAGTAGTAAGTTTGTGAAGTAGGAAAATGGCATATTATAAAATAGGAATGGCAAGGTGATGAAGAAATGCATGGTAAAAGTGTTGCTCTTAATTTTTCCACAAGTATTTATAATTAGTAAATAATTACATGGATCAAAGATACTAATTTTCCCAAAGGTGGTTATAATTAGTAGCTTTAAAAATGAGGTAGAACCTATCAATAATGAATAATGTAACTGCCAATCCACTATCATACTGGTCCAAGATACTACCTATATCTAAAATACTAAATCAACTAATAACACTTCATTTTAATCTCCTCATTTAATTTTCCTGAATAACCAATGGATAATAACCAAGGGTAAAAAGGGTGGGAAGGGAGGGTAAAAACAACTCTGGTCAATAGGGAAGGTATGGTAAAAATAGTATATGGTAAAATACAAAGAAGGTGAGATGATGGCATGATGTAAACAAGCCTCATAGACAACACTTTAGGTATTTTAAGAGGAATATCACTTGATATGTATGATGTTCAAGGGCTCATCAAGTTCATCTCTATCTAGTATAGTGAGCCTATATGTTCAAAAGCCATAGTTGGCAACAATAACATAAGGGCCTATCCAATTGGGTTTGAACTTGCCTTTTTTCTTTTTATCAGTTATGGTGTTCTTATGGTTTTCTTTTAGGGCAAGATCACCAAGCTTGAATATCTATGTTTGACCCACTGGTTATAGTGATCGTAGTCTATTTTGGTATATTTAAAGGCTATTTATAAAAGCCATGTACTTCTCACTAGTAATTCAAGATCTTATAGGTGAGTTACTATGTAGTATTCATGATCTAAGGTGTGTTTTAATGAGATACATAGATAAGGTAACTTTACTTCGATGGAAATAATGGAGTCAGTGTTATAGACTAGGGAATATGGTGTTGCTCTAGTTGGGGTCTGGTACATTATGCCCAAAGGGTGTAGATGATCTATAAGTGCCAATCATGGCCAGCATCATTGATAGTCTTCTTGAGAATGTTAACAATGGTCTTATTAGATGCCTCTACTTGTCCATTACCTTGTGGGTAATATGTGGTGGAAAAATGTTTATTGATGTTGTACTCAACATAGAGTGATTTGACATTCTTATTCTTAAATGATCCACTATTATCAGATATAATGTCAGATGGGATACCATAACATCAGATGAGATGGTTGAAGATGAATTTGGAAATCTATTTTCCAATCATGTAAGGGGTATAGCTTTAACCCACTTGGTGAAATATTTGGTGGTGGTAAGGATGTGTTTATGGCCATTAGATAAGGTAGGGTTAATCTTCCCAATGAGATCAAGTCCCCATGTTGAAAATGACCATGGTGGTAAGCATTGGTTTGAGTGTTTTATTTAGATTATGAATCAAATTGGCATTCCTTTGACATTTATCACACTTATTGACATACATATTTACATCTGCTTCCATGTTTGGCCAATAATATACATTACATAGGAGCTTTATGTCAAGGATAACCCCACTAGTATGGGCTCCACATACTTCTTCATGGACTTCCCATAATGCTAATGTGAATTTTTCCAAATTCAAATAATAAATCAAAGTTTCATTAAAGATTCTTAAATAGAGGGTTGGGCCAAATAAGGTATATTGGGAAGCTTTGTATATAAAGGCCTTTTTTGTTTACATGATAGGTCTGGTGGAAGCATGTGGTTATGAAGGTAGTTGTATAGGTCTGATTACCAAATAGATCTAGGACCAACAATATCATAGATCATTGTAATGGTCTAAGGTTCATGAACAAGTGTTAGAAGATGTTCAATGAGGAAATGATAATATTTTGCCTTGACCATGCTACAGATCAAATAATTGATGGTATTCATGGCACCTATTATTCTATTATTGGCCCAAGGTATGTGTTCAAACTGTATGTGGGAAATATGTTGTTTGAGAATGTCCACCATGGCCTTGTATAGTACCAACTTGTCATCTTTAGTCTGAAAGTGATCTATAAGTTGATTTATGATTAACCAAGAATCACCATAGATAGTGATATGTTAAATTTTCCATTATAGTATTTGATGAATCCCTATAATGAATGCTTTGTATTCATCCATGTTGTTAGTATAATGAAAGTTGATAAAAATGATTTGGGAATGAGATCCCCTATATTGTAACAAATAATAGGCCTATCCTTGATCCATGAGATGTGAATGACCCATCAAAATTTATCTTCTAGTGTTGCTCCTCAAAAGGTGTTTCTATGATGGTCATGATGGACTCATCTGGGAATGTAAACATGAGTGGTTTGGTATTTGAAAGGGAAGTTTTAGCAAGTTGGTCAGTAAGGACTTGTCCCTCTATGGCCTAATAATTAAATACTCAATCTCAAACTCACTCAATAGTATGATCTATTTATTCATGCTACCCTATAAATCTATCTTTAATAGTAGATACTTGAGTAGATCTACTTTGGCAATCACTAGTATTTTTGTTAAGCATGTAATGATGTAGCTTTTGGGTTGTAAAGACCATAGTTAAACAAGATTTTTTATTGGCCTATAGTTATGTTCATATGCTTCCAATGTGCATCTTATTAAATAGCATTCTCTTTACCATTTTCATCATACTGAGCTAAAAGTGCATCTATGGCCTTATTAGTGGTAGATAGGTATAGCAAAAATGGCCTTCCTAACATTGGTGGTAACAATAAAGGTGGATTGAAAAAGATATTATTTCAAGTGATTAAAGGATTTTTGACATTACTAATCCCAAATAAATGTGAAACCTTTCTTCAAAAATTGAGTTAATAGATGGCATTTATTGACCAACTAAAAAATTAAGCATCTGATAGACTACATTTTGCCTTGCAAACTGTAGAGTTGCTACAAACTAGAAGGTGGTGGCATCTAAGTAATGGATTTTACTTTAGTAGGATCAAATTAAATTACTTGGAAATAAATAATTAATCCTAAAAATTTACTTGGAGTGACACTGAAGATGAACTTTTTGGGATTGATTTAGACCTTATACTCATAAAGCCTTTCAAATATCCTTTGTAGCATGGTTGGATGATTTGTACGGATCTTTAATTTACCAAATATGTCATCAACATAGTATTTGATAATATCATGAATCATGTCATGACATATTATGGTCATATATCTTTGATATGTGGCCCCATTATTCTTGAGGTTGAATGGCATAACCTTCCCCAAGGATTTGTGAATGTTATTTTGTGTTGGTCTTATAGTGCAATCTTGATATGACTGTATCTTGAAAAGATATCCATAAGGGAAATCATTTCATACCTAGTTATGGATTCAACTATCATATTGATATTCAGTAGAGGAAAGTCATTCTTGGGGTAGGCTTTGTTGATGTCTCTAAAATCAGTATAGATTTTGATTCCTTCTAGCTTTTTACTAATAGGCACAATGTTTAAGATCTACTCTAAATATTCAATTAGACATATGCATCTCACTTCCAATATTTTTACAACTCTTTCTTCACTAATATAGTAATATGGGGATGCATCTTATGTAATTTATATTTCATGGGTTTAGCATTAGGATGTACACCAAGGTGGTGTACAACCAATGTAAGCTCTAAACCTAACATGTTTGAATAGGCCCAAGCAAAAATGTCAACAAACTCCTTCAAAAGGGATATAAAAACTTCATATTCCTATTTAGTGAGGGATGCACCTAATTTTATCCACTTTAATTCATCTAGAGTCCTGATGTTGACTTATATAGTATATTATACTAGGCTAAGCCATATTCAATAATGGTTGGCAAAGATGTGAATTATCCTACAATGGAAAAATACTCTAGTCATATTGGTTCTTCAATCTCTCCCAAACAATATGAATCAGAATCCCATAATGGTATTAATAATTAGGCTGTAAATGTTATAGAACATTCTTGGACTATTTGATCAAAGGCATGTTATTCTTCTGTGTTGAACTCAGACCCAAAAGTAATTTCATCATTTGTGGTCTCATGAGAATCTTTCGAGGAAAGGTGGACACCCCCATCTAGTGGACCTAAAATAAGTTTTCACCAAAAGACTATCTTTTCTCTTTATTTTTACCCTGGTCCAAATTTACCTCAAAGAAGTTTTTGCTTAGGGAACTTAATGTTTTATTCTTTTCTTTTTGGATAAAGGTGTTCACCCACTCTCTAAAATAGGTTCAAGATCCATTTTGATAGAAAACCCTTTTTTGTGGTCTCCCAATGGAACATTATCTCTTAGGCCTAGAAAATCACAAAGGGTCTCATCATTATCGAACTCATCAACAAGCACTATGGATTCTTGTTGGTCCTAGTCTATAAGTTGAGGATGATAAAGAAGAAGCATAGAAGGTTAAATTATTAGGGTGATGGTGAAAATAGAATGTGGATAAAATAGGTTGGTACTAACAAGTTCTTCATAAATACTATGATTAGACTCTGCTTCACTATTGGCATCATCATCACTAGTTATTGGTATTGAAACATGAATAAGATATGTGGGGTCACCCCCATACAGTTTAAATTTGATACCATAAGTTCCTTTGTACCAGGTCATATAAATGGCTTCAAGAGGACCCTATTAATTTTCCACGAGACCTCCTCCTTCATAGGCTTGGTTGTCCATGATCATATTAGGGAAGGGATATTTTAGACTGTGATATCAATCATCCAATTTGTTGTTGTATAGCCAATAATCATCATTGGTAAGTAGGTCCTCTTCTTGGATAGTGTCCAATGTGAAAAAAATAGGTGTTGAGATATGAATCTTACCTTTTCCCTTCCATCACCATTTCATGCAAGATGGATTAGTTTTAGGTCTTCCATAAGACTTGGGGTTCTATGTAAGCTTGGAAATATGGAATGTGTTATGGGTCAAATAATCTCATGGACCATTGTCTAAAATGGTAAAATTATTAGACATTTTTAGAAGAGGTATATACGATGATGAGGAAAGGCTATTAAGGTCTATATAATTGGCCTCTAGCAATTTGACAAGTATCTCTTTATCTTTGTCCTTCTTGGATACTGGGTTTAGGCCAAAATGGTAGTTATAAATTTCATATTCTACCTCCAAATGCTTATTATGTCCATATGGTTTTAGATCTCCATGTATAATGACCTCCATCCCTAAGTGAGGGAGCTTGATACACTAGTACAATGTGAAAAGGATTTCACAAATTTCATGTATCCATGGTCTACCCAAAATTAAATTATATGATAGGTCTAGGTCTAGCACATGGTAGAGTGTATCATGGGTCAAAGGCCCAATGATCACTGGAAAGCTTATGGTTCCTTATGATTCCCATTATTCATTGTCATAGGCTTTGATAGTGATAGTCTCTAGATGTAGGTCATCTATTGTATATCTTAGATGTTTGATGAGCTTAAAAGACATAATATTCAACCCTGATCTATTGTCTATGAGGACACATTTGACTTTGTGACATGTGATGACAACTTCAATGTATAATAGGTTGTTATGGAGAGAGCCAAGGGATGACATATCACTTTGGTTAAAGGTCAATTATTGGTTTGGGGCTAGGTGTTCAAATAAATGTTGAAATTTGTCTAGGTTTATGTCATTTGGAACATGGAATTAACCTAGGAATTATGTTAGGATATTCTTATGGATAATAGACATACTCAAAAAATCTACAATGGATATTTATATGGGTATTTTTTTTAGAGTTGTTCCACAATGTCATACATTTTTTTTTTAATAGTGGTAATTAGCTTATTTCTAGATAGCATAGTGGGTTGGATTGGTTCATTGGTAGGAGGTTGTGGGCCTAGGATGGTAATCTTAGAATGTTGAGTTGTGATTGCACAATATGGTTGGATACAACACTGTTGCTACTAGAAAATGATGGAGATAGGCTAGAGAGGATAATTATTGGTTATCGGTGATATTAGTTGATGTCATGGGGTAATGAAGAGTTATGGACATAAGGTCTTAAAATTGTAATATGGACATAAGGTCCTAAAATGGTAATCCTTGGATTTTATTGCACTTGGTTGTGGTCACATGTCAAAGAAGGATTATTGGCATAGGTAAGTTGATTGGTAGTGTTATATAATGGTCCTGGTCTATTAGCACTTGGTCTAGGATTAATGTTAATGGTATAAATATGCCCACCTTCAATATGGACTAAGACTTTATTTTAGTCATTCGTAACTATATGGTAAGTTTGTTGGTTGTTGGGAGTATTTTGTCCTTGATTCATACCACTTAGTTAACATTATTGTTGTTGTTGTTATAGATTTTGTTGATATTATTGTTATTGGTGTTGTTTTGGTACTCATTTTTCTATTTTTTATTATCATTTTTATGTTGCAAAAAAATATTTTTGTAGATACCCATGTTTTCATTATAAGTAGACACTTATTATCCAATTAGATTTCCTAGTTTTCTAACATATTTTTAATAAGGTGCTTCAACTGCACATAATGGCATATGTAATGTCCATGAACATGATGGTATTCATAGAAATCATGATTTATAGACTAGTATGGATATGGTGTACCCTAAGGATAGTGTTTTGGAATCAACCAACTAATCATATTGGCCATGACTAGTTTACGACACACTACTTCAATGGGTTCACCAAGATAACTGAAGACTCAAGGAGTGTGCCTTCTTATTAGAGGAAGGGTTTTCAAAGGTGGTTATTGTGGCATTTTAGGTGCCATTTGTTTCATGTAAATTTTTACTTAAGTTATAAAGAAAGAGAGAAAATAAAATCAATACATGTTATGGTAGGAATACCTATTTATGGGTGCATTAAATCAAAAGATTATGAGAGCTCCTCTTTAGCTTGGGAGGAAGACCTATAGATAAGAAATAATTAAAGAAAACTTGTTTTTTAGGCAGATAGTTGGGTGGATTACCTAGTAGGAACTCGACCCCAAAAGCAAGAGCTTCCTTAAGGGTTGTCAATCCACCTATTTTAAACAATCAAGTTGATAAAACTAGAAAGAAAATACTTACATCAATAACAGAAGATTACTAAAAATGAATACAAGAAAAGCTTATTTAGAAAAGAGACTAGAAAAGATCTAATTAGTGATAAACTAATTATTACTAGTGTTAATGTGTTGCAGTATGGCTTAGAAAATCAAAAAGGGGCCTACAAATAGACAGGGACATAGAAAAGTGAATTTGGTTGGGTATAAGAGGGTCAAATTAACTTGTTAGTTTTTGGTGCCACAGGTGATCATCACCAATCATGAAACCATCACAAATTAAGGGTAATCATCACCAGTTAGATAATCATCATTGATTAGCTGTCAATGAATTTGGAAGTGAAATTTGGGTTTGGGCTTGCTAATTGATAAGATTTGGGAAGTGAATTTTAGGAGATAGCTTAGTATTAGAATAAAAACTTGGTAAAAGAATACAAGAAAATGAATACTTGTCATACCAAAAATTAGTTGATGGCTGGTTGATGAAGACTTGCCTATTAGTGGAACCTGGGTTGATTCTAGTATCATAATAGTACTTGTAAGTTTAATGGAGAGTCGATGGCAAGTAGGCTTCTTATGTGATGGTTGATAGAACTTGATAATGTGAATTGACTTGATTGACCTAAAAAAGAGATTTTAGATACAAAGAGCTCTTGATAACAATTGTAGATGGTTTGACCTCTTAGGCCTCTATCTCTTATAGGCACAAGAAAGAGGTGGAAGTGGTTGTCCAAATTAGACTTAAAGAAGTTTTCTAAATATAAGTCATCCATACAAAGGGATCACAACTAGATTTAGACTACCATATTTAAAAATTAAATGTGGTGATTTGTATGTAGGTTGCATACTAAGTCCAAGCTATCCAACCTAATCATCACTGGTTAGGGTGACCATCACCGATCACCCTAACCATCATTTGTCGAGGACCAAGGAAAAACAAAGGTTAAAATGGGTGAAAAGGTGAGTTAGCTAGACCAGTGACTAACTTGACTCCAGATTAGGTAAGTAGGCTAGCCTAGGTAGGTTTAAGGGTATTTTTGACATTTGGAATCATAGGTGTGAAAATTTTGGGTGTCTACATTTTTCCCCTTTTTGTTATGTAATTTGTATGAATGAGTATTAAAACAAAAATGGAGATTGGCTTTAGATCTAGTTGGCACAAGAGTAAGAGGAGGTGTTCCCCCCTCAAACCAAGAGATGGTGCATTGAAACATAGGTGGGTATAGGTTTGATAATATGTAGATGGTAAGTCATGAGGTAGGTGAAAAAAATAAGGGTTGGGCATGTGTGGCACAAACTTGTGCATAAAATGTGATAAAATGGTGTGATAGTTGAGATTGTGCAAAAGACTAAAAATTTATAGCATTGGTAAAAAGTAAGGGTCAATGCTAAGGAGAACAAGTGATAAGTGAATTACATGACCACCTATAGGCATCGTGGCTGGGAACACTCATAAACATAAGTCTCCTAAGTGATCTTTGTGTATTTGGTGGGAATCCAAGGTAGGAAGTACTCCCAGGGAAAACACAAATGGGTCAAGTGTCACAGGTATCTGAGATAGGAAGTCCTCCTATTGAGACTCAAGTAGTTTGGTATATGTGAGGTGGCATAAAATATAAAAGGTCAACATGGAAATGTTGTTACTCTGATCAAAGGACCAGGCAAAAAAGTGTCACAAACTTGTATGCCAAATAGGAAAAAATAGACCAATAGTGAGGTGATGAGGTTGGTGGTCATGATCGAGTTGAATCTATGTGCTTAAGGCATGTGGACACTGCCTACATAGTTACATGGATGTAATATCTAATTAAACTTTAGGCCAAATGTAGTTCTTCCCATGTGGGAAAGATATGATTGAGTAACTAGATTGGTTACTAGTAGGTACTAAAAATTAAGGTGGGGAGCTTGACCAATGATGGTTAGGGGAATATCCCAAGGGTCAATCAATGATAGTCAGGGTAAAATCCTAAAATTTGTTAGGGTAAAAGTAAAAATTGAATGTCATTTTCATGTATTTTTACTTTTGTATTTGTGTTTTAGTGATTTGATTATGATTTCTATGTGTGGTAGGCTGAGGTTGTTGAGGTAGAAGTGAGCTAATGGTGTATTGGTTGAACAAAGATAAAGAGGATGGAGGTAGGTCAAGGATGTGGTGGAGTAGTTGGATGAGGACTATGGCCATAATAACACTCCCAAAATGAGGTATGAGGTGTTTTTTGTTTTCATATTTGATAGCTAGGTTGGGTTTTTATTTTTGTAAAAAAGTAAGGGATTTTGCTATTTAGGATTTCTTCTAGTAAAATCCATAATTAGGGATTGGGTGGGGTTTGGGTAAGATTGGAATATAGGTAAATCAAGTTTAGGTAGGTTTTGATTCTAAAATGTGGGGTTAAGGGTGGTTTTTTTATATAGATTATATGCTTGTGTGGTTAAATTTAGGAGGTCTAGGGTTCAAGTCTCTGCCAATAGGGTAGAGACAGTGACCAATGATGATTCAACTTGACCATCATTAGTTGACCCTAAGGGGCTAATCATCCCTAGGTGACTGGTGATAGTTAAGGAACCATCAATGATTGAGAGTATGGTCTTAGGCCTCTTAAAAGCTAGGAGTTGGAAGGTAGTTTTTATATTATATTATTTAGCTAGAGGGGTAAAGAGATGTATTTTTTGGAATGGATTGGATTGATAGGTGAGTGTGATGGGTTTGTTTAGCTAGGGTAAGTAGTTAGCTAGGTTAGGGAGATGGGTTAAGATAGAAATGGGCTAGGGTAAGGGTAGGTCAAAAGTCAGTACTTAGTATTAGGTGAAATACTAAAATATAGTGTTGTATGATATGCTTACAGGCTAGAGAGTAGATTACATTGAGAGACTAGGTATCAGTTCTCTTTATTGAGGTCTGAGATGCCATGACTATAGAGGATTGGTAGTAAATAGAGGATGTGGGCCTAAGTACAATGCAACATTATCATCATCTACCATGAGACCCTATGATGATCATCATGCTCATTAAGAGATGGGACCCTATGATGAACATGTTTTGGTTGCTGACTAGAGAGATCACCATCCTACCAGAGGATGTGCATAGGATCATGTATCTACCAATTCAAGGAGAGGCAATATATTAGATGGAGGGTGAGGAGGTAGATGATTTAATGGAGACGATTTATGATGATGATCATACTTAGTCATAGTACTATACATGTGGGTTTGGATATGACCCATTATACCAGATGGCTCTAAGAGATAGATGCCTGATTATAATGATGATGATGATGATGATGATGATGATGATGATGATGATGATGATGATGATGATGATGATGATGATGATGATTATGTCATTGATGGAATTTTTGTTGCATAACTCAATTAGGGGAAGATTTCTTATGGAATTATTAGGTGTGCCTATTAAGATGCTATTAGAGAGGACTATATTTGGTTGGGCCCCAATATTATTAGTATAGATATACCAAGAGCTCTGGGGTTTCAGACACCATAGGTGACATAGAATTAGTATCAACTTTGTTCTTCACTACTTGGCATTTGAGCATATTTGGGTACTTAGACCCCTTAGATTGCTGGTAGAGGATTATCTACCGATGAATTATATAGTGGGATTCCTGTGATGGAGGAGAGGTAGAGCTATGATAGGGGTAGGTGGAGGAGCCAGAGACATTGAGTGGTTTTGAGGGGCATTAGTTGGCCTAGTAGTTGAGGACATGATTTGAAGGCCCTACATCAAGTGGCCACAGTGGGTAGGGATGGGATATCACACCTTAGGTTAGTAGAATTGATAGTGGATATATAGCTATAGGGAGGGTGAGGATGAGCTTCTCCCATTTGATCATGTGTAGAGATAATTCAAGCTTGCTCAAGGGATCCCACTTGATTTCCCTAGGTACAAGAGAGAGGAGGTAGAGTTTATGTTACCCACACCCTAGCCATAAGAGGTTATGCTTGATTTTGAGGAACTACTAGTGAGGGATCCTATTGATGATGGTTACATGGTGTAGTACCAAGGTAGGTATGTTATGGTAGACTTTATATGGGATGATGGGGGTTAGCAGCCATTAGATGTAGATCCAACCCAAGCACTAGATTAGTCAAAAAGAGATGGATAGGTAGTATTAGTACTTGTCACAACACATGCCTAGTTTATTAGTTTACAAGGATAGGTGGTTAATTTATAAGGATAAGTGGCCATGCTACAAGGTTAGGTGTAGGCATTATAGGCTTAGCTCACCACTATTATAGGTGAGAGAGATCTACTTAGGTAGAGGGTTAAGATAGGTGCAACAATAATAGGAGGGCCACTAGACATAGTGCCTTGAGCAAAATATTTAGCTACTATTATAGAGCTCAGATATTATGAGGTGATGGTATTAGACTAGCTACCCCAAGCTATGGTGTATGTAGAGTACACAATGAGCTTGGCCAGTGGACCATCGACATTTACTCCAAGGTAGTGGGCTTCCATAGTTGGATAGGGAGGGGTACTAGGGGGACCACCACTAGGTACTGGTGTAGGTATAAATGGGGCTAGTGGTAGTGGAGTAGGCCCTTGATTATGTTGAGATATATTATTTGGATGTAATATGTTTATACTAGCCTTCATGTTTATTATAGAAAAATGTATATGTTTTGAGAGAGAGTTGACACATTATGACATGTTTTTTTTTTTGATGATTCGATGTATATGATGTATGACATTAGATGTTTTATATATGATGGATGCCTATAGTTTATGTGATGTTCATGCCTTGTGATTTATGGTTATGGATGCTCATGGTTATTTGACTCAGTAATGTAGGCATATGATGTTCCAATTATGTTAATGGTCATGTTAGGATATGTTATGGATGGATACATGTTTTATTTATGGTTATATGGGTAAAATGGGAAATGGTATATGCCCTAATATTTTACTCAACTTGTTTGTTTTATGCTATTAATGGTGTAATGGCATGCTCATGGGTTATGATATGATTGATGTTCATGATTTTATAGGATATGTTGACATATGTTTGACTCATTGACGAATAGATGTTGTTGCTTAATGACAGCTCATGATGTTCATGCTTTTGATGTGATGTTAATTTTTCATGTTCATAGTGAGAGGCTTACATAAACTAATAAAAGATAATAGAAAGAACATGATGCTTTTTCATTGGTAAAGACTAACATGAAACCCAAAATTAGATTGGCTCAGTGAAAATAAGCCTTTTAAATGCGTTATATTAGTGGGCTTAGGTTGATAGATAGGGATCTTGATAACACTGTGTCAAGTAAGCTCATAGTCTCGTGCATATGATATGTGGAGGGAGAATGGGTGAAAATGGAACCATTAGTGAGACTAGTATGCCTTTTCTATAGGTGTCAAAAGAGGTAGTATAAACAAGTCTATGTCCATACAAAAATTGTAGACTGATCGATGTGGGAAGTCTATGAAGGAGAGTTGATTATGACTTTCTAAGATTACTGTTATTATGAAAGCTGATTGTAGCTTTCAAAATTCTTTTGCTCTTACTTTTGCTTTTAATTTTGATTTTTTCTTGAGGGTCAAGAAATCTAATCAATGTGGTATGCTTCCAAGAGATTGCTAGCTTTGACTAATGCTTTACTCAACCATCCTTCAAGGGAGTGGTCTAAGTTTATGTGCTTAGTTCAAATGATTTTGATAGATGTCCTTAAAGGGAGTAGTCCACCTTACATTTTGTAATTTTAGATAAAGTTTTCAATAGCTATCCTTTAAAGGAGCAGTCTTTGGATGCTAAGAGTGACCCATGGTTTGTTTTTTCTATTTGATATTACTTTTATTTTGATTTGATTTTTATTGACATAGACTTTCTCATACATGCTTAATGGATTACCTCTATGAAGGCAAAACTAAGCTAACATAATGGTTCAATAGGCAAAAAGGAGGTCTAGGTGATGACCATAGGAACTGATCTCAAAGAGATGGGAATTACTATGAGAATCATGTCATGGATAGAGTTGTTGTATCCATAATTCAATATGAGGCTATAATTGTGATAGATAACCACATTATTCAGTTTTAGTTAGTTGCCCCTAAAAAGAGGGAAATGAATATGGTTATAAGGGATGAGCTCATGTTAGACAAATGATGATCATGATCCATATCTAAAAATAAAAGGGGCACAGATGTGAATCATTCAGAGGCTCAAGCTCTAGTTTGCCTTTGAGAGAGGATAAATAATAAGCCCCTAATCCATATTTATGAGTAATGATATAGGGTCTAATCCAATCGAAAGCAAATTTTCCCCTTTTTCTTTTCTTTATATTAGTGGCATATTGGTTTTCCTTGAGGATAATATCTCCAATGTAGAATTCTTTAACTTCCAAGTGTTTGGTATAGGCTTATTGAATTTGTTATTGAAAGACACAAAGATGGGAAAGAGCGGCTAAACGATGTTTATCAAGTAGCTCAAGTTGGGCTAAACATTTTTGATGATAATCATCTTCTAAAATGAGGTCATGTAAAGATATGCAAAGAGAAGGTATTTTTATTTTAAGAGGCAAGATGGCCTCAACTCCAAAGATGAGAGAAAAGGGTGTAGCACTAGAAGGGGTTTGGATGCTAATATGATATGCCCATAAGGTGAAGGGGATGTTCAAGTGTAAATCTTGACCTAAGGCATTGACCCTTTTGGTAAGCATATTGTTAAGGGTTTTTTTAGAGGCTTTAGCTAATCCATTTGATTTTGGGTAATAAGGTGATAAAAAGCTAAGTTTAATGCCAAACATGTCACAAAGGCCCTGAACTTGTTTATTTTTCAAGGACTTGCCATTAACAATGATGATCTTATGAGGAACACTAAAATGGCAGATGATATGGTGGGTGATGAATTTGATGATCTTTTTAACTTTTATCAAGATAATGGGAATAGCCTCGACCCATTTGGTGAAATATTTGATTGAAATAATGATAGAATGATGCCATTGTGAAGAGTGGGGATTGATTTCACTGATAAGGTCTAGACCCCATTATGAAAAGGGCCAAAAGTCTATAGAAATTTAAAGACTATTGCTCAGTGCATGAAGTATATTAGTGTGTTATTCACATTGGACACACCTTTTCACATAATCATAGTAATATTGGTTAAGGGTAGGCTAGTAATAGCCTAGTCAAAGGATATGCTTGGCCATAGTGAGGTCATTATAGTGACCCCCACAAATACCATCATGTGTCTCTTTGATGGTGGGAGAGGCTTCAGGACCATGGAGGCAATGGAATAGGAGGCCATCTAAGCCTTGTTTGTAAAAAATTACTCTCATAATGGTATAATGAGAGGTGATTTGAACAAATGTTTAACAAGCATTCCTAAAGAGGCTAGAGGAAACTATGCAAAGGTGAAAGTATCTGAAGGTTTGTTGATACCAAAGATCAGGTAGAATTTCCTTGACACTAAAGATGGTTTGAGTGTCTTATTTAGTGTAGGAAGGTTTAATGAGGTGATGTACAATGATGGATAGTTTGGACCTTGAGGGTGTTGATAGTATCTTAGAGGCAAGAGAAGCCATGGTATCAATAAACTTGTTGGTAGACCGAGGGGTGATTTGGATATGGTAGTGTTCAAATGAGGCTAAGAGTTATGTGACAAGTTGTCTATATAGTTACATTGTTTCATTATTATATTGGTAAATGTCATTGACTTAGTTGACCACAAGCTGGGAGTCCCTAAAGATAGTGATTGTTGTGATTCATAAGGCCAGGGTAGTTTAGAGACCTATTACTAGGGATTCATACTTGGCCACATTGTTGGTGCATTCAAAGTCAAGTTTAAAGGACAAGGGAAGTGTTTCACTAATAAGGGGGAGATGGATGATACTATCTCCCCCACAATGTTGACATTTAGAACCATCAAAAAACATGGTTACTTGATTGGTGAAATTTGCTTGAGATAGGATTGTGATAGACTCATCTATAAATTCAAGAGGGGGAGGTTGATTGTTCACTATGGGTGCCTTGACTAGTTGGTCAATAATTACTTTCCCCTTATTTGACTTCTACTAAAGGAACTCAAGGTTACTTAGCTAAAAATATGAGCCACTTAGCCATATTTTGGTTTTGGTATGGTTTGGATTACATGTATTTTAGGGGGTTGGTATTGGTTATGACAAAAGTTTTATGGTTAAGAAGATAGTAACAAAGTTTGGTGGCCATGAAGACTAGGGCTAGACATAGTTTCTCAGTATGTGTGTACTGAGTCTCGTATTTGAAAAGTGTGCAACTAATGTAATAGATAGCTTGTTCTTTGTATTATTCATCTTTATGGGCAAGCATCACCCCTAACGAGTGGTCTATGTTATAAATATAAAGGTATAAAGGTCTATCATCCTTAGGAGGTGTAAGGATAGGTGGAGATAGTAGGTATTCTTTGAGTGCATCAAAGGCCTTTTGACAATTGATATTCCACTTGAAAGATACATCCTTTTTCAAGATGTGGTGGAAGGCCTGACATCGATCAGAGAGGTGGGAGATGAAGCAATGAATGGATTGAATTCTCCCCTATAATCTACGGAGTTGTTTAAGATTGGTTAGAGGTAGCATCTTGAGGATGGATGTGATTTTGGCCTAATCAACTTCAATTCCTCGAAGGTAAATGATGAAGCTAAGAATTTTACTTGATAAGACCCCAAAAATACATTTTTTTGGATTGAGGTAGATGTGATAATAGATAAGTACCTCAAAGATAATCTTGAGAATAGTTAAATGGTCTTTATGAAGCTTGGACTACCTAAGAAGGTCATCCACAATATTTGATGATTGTATGGATAAGGTCATGAAAAATATAGGTCATGGCATGTTGGTAGGTTGTGTCAGTGTTCGTAAGATCAAAGGGAATGACTCTATAATATAAAGTCCCCCATGGGGTAATAAAGGTAGTTTTGTGTTGATCTTTAGGGGAAATAAAACTCTAATTATAACATAAGAATCCATCCATGAGAGATAGCATCTCGTGGCTTATTATAAGATCAATGAGTTAGTCAATTCTAGGTATAGAAAAGTTATCTTTTGGGCAAGTGAGATTCAGGTCACAAAACTCCACATAGATATGTAGTGCCCCTATGGCTTTAGTGATAGGTGTGATATTCAAAACCCATTGGGGATAATCAATGGGTTGAACAAATCTTATAGAAAGGAGGCATTGAATCTCTTCTTTGATAAGGAGAGATATGCGAGGGTGCATTTAGCAAAGTTTCTATTTGACAGGTTTTGCATCATGATTGGTTACAATGTTGTGGATGGTTATGGCTATGTCAATATTGGGCATATTAGCATATGACCAATTGAATGCAATATTGTGGTCTCAAAGGAAGGTAGAGAAGTCCTATAGTTCCTCAGAGGTGAGAGTTTGACCAAGTTTGATGATATGAGGATCATCCAAAGTGCCTATGTCAATGTATATGGTAGATTAATTCAACATGGTTGAGGTTTCTAGAGGTAAATATTTATGGATAGAGACATATGGTGCACTAAGGTAAGTGAGAATAGCATCATCATCTTGACACTGAATAGTGTTAATAATAGGAGAGTCATCTCCAATGAGTTTAGGGTGGGTCAAAGGGATGGATCTAGATGCCCCTTCCTTTTGATAATTCATGGGGCTAAGAGTAATCATGTTAACAAAAAAAACATTGGATGGGATGATATCCTCATCCTCATCTATAGGTGGAGGGGGTGCTGGTGAGGAAGGGGTTTCTTCTTCAACAATGGTGGGGGTAGTTTGTTTGGATTTCTTCTTATCAGGTAGAATGAACTTGAGGCCATGATTCTCATGAGGCTTTTGGGTCTCAATCAAGGTCAATATATATGGGCCATGCTCATATTATCCTAAATCAAATCCCTTCTAGGCACACCTATGAAGGTATAGTTTGGCAAAGTCTAGGTTGTCCAAATAAGAGAAGGTGGAGGTAAAAGGTTGAAATGGAGAGGGAGTGATGGTAGTGTTAAGTGGTTTATCAATTCCCCCATAGATAAAGTGGGTTTGATAGCTTAGAGGTCCAAAGGGGGTAATGGCTCCAATTTTGGGGTCATAACCCAGTTGGTGGTTAAGTTTCCCATATTCTTGGGCAGTAAAGAGGGCATCAAGGGTGAGGAGATGATATTCTTCAAGGGTGAGGCATTAGAAGGTAGGTTATAAAGGATCATTGATGTGTATCTAGTCTATGAGGATAGATGAGTTAGTGGATGCCTCAGTAGAAGGGGAATAAGTAATGGCTTTGGCTTTTGTGGGTGAGGGCTTGATAGTGGTTGTTTGCAATGCTTTGGATGGAGGAAAAAGAACATCATTAAGTCAATATGTCATATTACATGCTAAAAAAGGGCTATGATTATCTTGTATGGTAACAACTTGACCTTCAAGTTAAAAATTGACACAATGATGGAGGGTGGAAGGTATACATCTCATGACATGAATCCAAGGTCTCTCGAGTAAAACATTGTACTGGAATTCACCTTTGACTACATAAAAGAGTTCAGGGAGAGTGTGAGATCCTAGCCAAATTTGGATGATCATGGTTCCCAAGGTAGAGTCATAGTATCATTAAAATATCTAACGATGGCTAAAGTTTTAGACATGACATTGTCTGATAGCAAGAGTTACTTATAGGCATGGGAAGAGATAATGTTGATAATGGCTCCCCAATTGATCATAAACTATTTGATGCAATTCTAGTTGATGTGGGTTGTAATAAAAATAGGGGGATTCAAGTCTTTGAGATGGATAGAAGGTATCTCCAAGTCCTTAAAGGTGATAAGGGTGGAGAGTTCGAGAACACTAATGAATGCATCTATAGGTTGGGTGTCTCCTAGTCTAACCTCAATGGCTTTCATAGCCTTGATCATGGCTTGACAATGGTGAGGTGAGGAGGAAATGAGCTCATAGAGGCTCATTTTAGTAAGGGTCTAGTATATTTGTTTAAGGATGACTCTCATGATGGATTCAAAGGGTTTAGTCTTCGATGTGCCTAAGATAATGACTTTAGGCTTAGGTACAAGTGTAGAGGTTTGGGTCTAGTTTGGTATAGGGTGAGTTGGTGGGTATTTCCATATAATGAATGCTTTAGCCTTCCCTTTATCCTTTTTTTTTATCATGTGACCAAATTAATGGTATGGATAAAGGGGGAAGGTGTGATGGGGGGTTGGGTAAATTCTCCATCACTTTGAGGTGAGAGTGGAGGATTAAGAATGTGTTGGTGTCTGATTGTTGGTTATAATGGTGGAGGAATGGATTGAAGGTCATCTACCAAGATATCATCCTCATCATAGAGTTGGTGGATAATGGCTTGGAGAGCTTTACAATTCTTTGTGTCATGCCTAGGTGTCTTGTGATAGAAGCAAATTTGATAGTCATTATACTAGGTTGATTTTAAACTAAAAGGATATAAAGGTCTGATGGGAGGTAATGTGAGGTAGGATGTTTGCATTAACCTATGAATAATGGTTGTATAAGATTATACTAGAGGTGAGGAAGGTTTTGGGCTCATATTTTTGGTTGGTAAGATGGGTGTGTGGGTGGTGATAGGTTAGGTGAGAGATGGCTTAAGTAAGGTGGTTAAGGTAGATGGCCTTGGCCTAGGTATGTTGGTAATTAAGGTAGCCAAATGTGGTGGTCTAGCTAGTTATGATCTGGGAAGGACCAGTACATTAGCTAATAAATATGATGGTGTAACCAACATCAATAGGTAAAATATGTTAAAAGGGGTTTGATTTTTAAGTAAAGTGGAAGGGTGAGGCCCTAATATAGATGGAAAGGTAGAGGGAGGTAGAGGCTTAGTCATGTGTCCTTTCAATGCTTTCATCCTCTTAGTCAGTGTGGGTTGAGACTTGGGTATAGGCTTGGGTGAAGTTAAGTCTACTTTCAAGGATGGATGAACCAAACTTTGAGTATGGAAGGCACCAAGAGTTTTGAAAATTTTGGTTGGTGAGGTGGTGGCTTCTTGGTTGATTGAGAAGTTGAGGGGTTTTTGGAGGTTTAGATTAGTTTAATAGGTGGTGGAGAGATGATGGATTGATTAGTTAGAAGCATGCTATAAGGTTTAGGTGTGTTGATGGAGGGAATCCCTAACTATTGCCAAAAAGTGGTTTGATCCATGTCTAGTTTTAAGGCAAATTCCAATTTTTATACTAATGTGGAAAAAGGCTTATGTATTGGTCCTAATCCATGGGTAGTGGATGTAATATGCAAGCATATAGGTTGGGGAGGATGGTGGGTACGTTGATTGATTTTTGGAGGTGAAAAAGGTAGGGTTAGGATAGATATCTCCTTTATTATAGGTATTGGTGGAACCACTTCTCCTCTAGGGATGATGTCCATAGGTGTGGTAGTTTTTTGGTAGAGGTGGTGAATCTGTAATGTTGATTTGTCTAGATGTGCTAGTTGAGGTAGTATGTGGTGATTCCAAGACTTCTATGAGGGTAGCTAGGGAGAAAGGAACCTCTTTGGTTCGGCTATCCAAAGAAGGGTAAATTTACTCCATTACCTTGGTAATCAAAGTGGGGGAGGAATGGGTAGATTGATTGATCGGGACCTTATGGGTAGGTGTATCATGAACCATGTTGACCATGTGGGCTTTATGAGAGCATTCAGCCTATGTGTCCTTGGTTTTGATAGGGGCATGGTTGGGAAAAGCTTTCCTAAAGATGTCAAGATCATGATTTTGAGGGGAATTAGGATTATCCAACATGATTTCCCCTTTGTTGATAAGAATCTGAATGATATTCTTGAAAGTATTACATTGGTTGATGTCATGTCTAATTACTCGATTAAAAGCATAGAGGTCATTCTCATTTTACTAAGTGTTGGATGAAAAGAATCAAATTATTGGGGAGGTTTGATAGGTGGAAGTTGTATAAGTTTAGCTTTTAGTAGCTTTTCCAGAAATAAGGTGTAAGATTCTCCAAGTGGAATGAATTGTTTTTGGTTACTTTGGTTTGGGTTTCTTGCATTTGGATTGGAGATAATGGGAGAATTTTATTGGTTGACATTTGGTGGAGGGGTAGTTTTTAGGATGATGGCATTTTTAGTTCCCCTGGTCTTAGTTCTAGTATTGGCTTGGTTATCATGTTTGGAGGAAGAGGTTACATTAGTCTTAAAGGTAGAGTTCTTGTTTTGTAACTTTAATTTAACCTCATCTATGGTGTGGTTTTCTAGCTTGCATGCCATGGTAAAAGCCTCATCAAAAGTTTTGAAGCTCTGGACATGTAGTGTAGAGGACATATGTTTGGTGCAGGCTCAAGCAAAGAGTTCTATAAGTTTAGATTGAGGCAAGGAGAATAAAATATGTTTAATGAAGCATCTCCAATGGTCAACAAAATTGGCAATGGACTCATCATCAAATTTCCTGATAGAATAGAGGTTTATGATAGAGACCTTGGAAATGTTAATGGAAAAGTGATCCAAGATGACTTGTGCTAATTGGGTGAAATAAAAGATGGAATGCTTGGTAAGGGAACTATACCAGTCAATTGTTGCATCAAATAAAGACATGTGGAAGTTTTGAAGGAGAAGGGCATCATCATAAGAAATCATATAGCATGCATGTATAAAATCCCTAAGGTGTTGTTAGGGCTCCTCCTTGTTTTGAAATTTGGTAAATTTTGGAAGCTCCCATTGAGGAGGGTAAGGTTTGATAGGAATATAAGGATGAATAGGTTCATTATAAATCTAATCATAGGATAAGATGTTATGAGCTCTTGAAATGGATGACTCAAGGTTGGTCATCTTATCCATGATTATTTTCATTAGGTCAATTTGAGGTAGTGCACCAAAAAGATTATAAGGTTGATATTATGGTTGAGGTTGGGTAACATATTGGTAGTTTCTTGGTAGTTGAGAGGCTACCACATATTTGAATGTGGATGCTAGAGGTTGGGTAGGGTAGGTGGTTGGTGGTGGTTGGGTAGTGGGTCCATACCCTTGTGGCTTAGGGATGTATCCTAGATTGGGTGCAATGGGTAACTACTGAGAAGTCCATATGGATTGTGCATGAGTGGTAGTTGGGTTGGTGACAAGAGGGGAGGTAGTGACATTTGTTCTAATGTGTGGTGAGGTATAAATGATAGATACCCCTAATCTTGGTAAAGGGATATTACCTGATGGGTTAGGTTTGACATAGGGGAGGTTGGTAACATTGATGGTGGGTGCTCTAGTTATAATCAAGGTATGATGGGTCAATGGTTGGGTTTTCCCCAAGGTAGAGGAGTCATTAGTAAGGGTGGAAGGTGTGAGGTTAACAGTTGATTGGATAGGTTGGTTCTCAGTTGTAGCATCAAAGGGGTTAGTAGATGAAGATGCCTGAGTGGTCAAAGGTTATGTGGTGACCATGGCAATGGGGATACCTTTCATATGATGGGATGTCATGCCATAAAGAGGATCCTGAGGTGGGGTTAAGGCTAGGATATGGTGATGAGAGCTGTTAAGGTAGTGTTGAAGGGTGATTAAATTATTTTCTAGAAAAGTGGTAAAATCCATGTCTCCTTGGGGAAATACCCAAGGGAAATTAGGACTTCACAGCATATGAGGTGAATCTTCTACCTTGGATATGTACTCCATAGATGAGTTGGTAGAAGAGTTTGATTTAAGTGATGGGTTTTGTTCCACTAGGTCTCTTCATTGTTGATGAGTAAGAACCATACAAGAAAAAGGGGAGAGAAAAAAAGAATAAACTCGCCACTCAAACAAGAAGAAGACAAGAAAATGATAAAGGCAATATAGACACATACTATGAATTAATTTAAAACCTAGAGGTTAGTTTTAATCTTGCTTTTAGCTTATGCCTTAATTTATGAGAATGTGTGATAGAAGTTGGCTTGTAGATCAGGTACTATTAAAGCAATCTATGGTTGGTTTTGGGTTGTTTAGGTTCTCAAAATAATCTATATTATAATCAATACATGGCTTGGTATTGGGGCCTACCCCCTCACTTTATAGTCCCACAATGATAAGGGTGTCAGGTGTATAGCTAATATATATTGATATCCATAGTTTATACTCAATCAGAGAGATGAGTTGGTTATCCTATTGGTAATGACCTCCAAGTAGGATTGTCAAGAATGGGTAAGGTGACCACTAAGTGATGAAATCCTAGTCATCCCTTGTCTCAAATTATCTTGATGTTTGATTGATGAAAGTGGTTTGCATAGTGTGTGTAATAAAAGTGGTGCTATGATAATATTATTGTGATTTAATTCAAAGTGAATGAATGTTAAAAGCAATCAATGGATATAGTTGATTTTAATCCCAACAAAAATTAGTTTCAATTATCATCACAGATAGAGAGAAGAGCATACAAATGCAAAGAAAGTGAGTAAAGACTCTAGGTCCCATCGAGCATGCCAGAATATTTCATGTAAATTTTCACTTTAGTTCTAAAGAAAAAGAGAAAATAAACTCAATATGATTTGTGGTAGGAATACCTATTTTTTTGTGCATGCATTTAAGAAAAAGATTATGAGATATCCTCTTTGGCTTAGGAGGAAGACTTGCAAATAAGAAATCACTAAAGCAAACTTGTTTGTTAGATAGATAGTTGAGTGGATTGCCTAACATGAGCTAAACCCCAAAAGCAAGATATTCCTTAAGGGCTATCAATCCACCCCTTTTAAATAATCAAGTTGATAAAAATAGAAAGAAGATACTTGCATCAATAACATAAGATTACTAAAAATGAATACAAGAAAATCTTGATCAAAAAAGAGACTACAAAAGATATAATTAGTGATAAATTGATTAGCACTAGTGATACAAAGTTGGGGTATGGCTCAAAAAATCAAAAAGGGGCCTATAAATAGATAAGGACATAGAAAAGTGAATTTTGTTGGGTGTAAGAGGGTCAAATTAGCTTTCTAGTTTTTGGAGCCATAAGTGACCATCGTAGATCATACAACCATCACTGGTCAAGGGTAACCATCATCGATCAGGTAACCATAACCAATTCCCTATTAGTGAATTTGGAAGTGAAACTGGGGTTTGCACTTACTAATTGATGGGATCTAGGAAGTGGATTCTAGGAGATAGCTTAGGCTTGGAATAAAAACCTAGTAAAAGAATACAAGAAAATGAATACTTGTCTTACTAGAAATTAGTTAATGGGTGGTTGATGTAGATTTGTCTATTGGTGGAACCTAGGTCGATTATAATAACGTAAGGGTACTTAGGAGCTTAGTGGAGAGTCAATTGCAATTATGTCATAGTTGATAGCACTTGATAATGCAAATTGGCCTAATTGACCTAAAAA
The DNA here is from genome assembly GCA_037957365.1 of Torreya grandis. Classification (NCBI taxonomy): domain Eukaryota; kingdom Viridiplantae; phylum Streptophyta; class Pinopsida; order Cupressales; family Taxaceae; genus Torreya; species Torreya grandis. The sequence goes on along the minus strand of JARHVA010000122.1, from coordinate 6,561,483 downwards.
AAGAGATTATGGATACAAAGAGCTCTTAATAATAATTGTAGATTCTTTGACCTCCTAGGCCTCTCTCTCTTATAGGCACAAGCAAGAGGTGGAAGTGGTTGTCTAAACTAGACTTAAAGAAGGCTTCTAAATATAATTCATCCATGAAAAGGGCTCACAAATAGATTTATACTACCATATTTAGAAAATCAAGGTAGTGGTTTGTATGTAAGTTGCATGTTGAGTCTAGGTTGTCCAACTTGACCATCATCAATTAGGGTGACTATCGTTGATCACCTTGACCATCTCCAGTTAAGGACCTAGGAAAAAGATAAGTTAAAATGGGTGAAAAGGTGAGTTAATCCAAAAAAGTGACTAACTTGACTCTAGATTAGGTAAGTAGGCTAGGCTAGGTAGGTTCAGGGGTATTTTTAACATACAAAATCATAGGTGTGTAGATTTTTGATGTCTACACCAGTCTAGGTTGTTATGTAGGATGTGCTTAATGTATAGGTTATTGATGAAGAATAAGATGAATTTTCAACATGGGTTGAGAAGATTTTTCTTGTACCATTTAGACATGATATGAATCTATTACTCCATTACCAATAGCATTCTTATTGCAGTTGTATGGTTTAGATTTTTCATATTTATTAGCCTGAGCTAGTGCAGATCCTTATGCTTAAACTGATCTAAGGTTCTTACTTGGACCTACATTTTGGTTTTAGTTTTGATTCTAGTTTGAGGAGGTCAACTTAATATTCCCTTTATTAATAAGGTAATTTTAAATCTAAAAACCTTTCTCAATAATCTCTTTGAAGGTATGCACACACTAAATCTCTAAATGATAGGATATCTCACTGTGCAATTTTTTGATAAACATAATGGCCAACTATTTTTCTAGTAAGTTGTGGGTAAAGCAACTAGAAAGTGATCTCCATCTTTATAAGTATCTTTTAAAGCTTCCACTAAATTTCTACTTTTCCTGAGTCAAATATACTAATGAATTTTCATGCTCAATATTGTAGGAGAAATGTTGTACAAACTTGTTTAATAGATCATCAAAATTAGATACTGAATTTTTTGGCAACTTGAGAAACCATTCCAAAGCCTATCCATCTAGACTTCTAGCAAATAAAAGGTGTAGGTTTTTTATCACTATAAGCCACTAGCTATCAAGTGATAAATAACTCTGTTATATGTACCTTAGGGTCTCCTTTACCCTTGTACTTGTCAAATTTTGGTGGTTCATAACCTATGGGAAATGGTAACTAAAGATATATCATGTTAATTAAGTATGAGCACACATCATCTACTTTGAATTTCTTGGTCTGATTACCTATTTTAATAGCAGCAATCAATTCATTTGTTTTATTTTTTGGGATAAGAAACTCAATGGTACATTTGGTTATGGCTATGGTTTGGTAGTCAATGGTATTGGATAACATTGGTTTAACAGGTGAATTAACTAGGAATATACATCGGTATATTGGGATGTAGTTTTTGATATTGCATACAATATTGATAAACATTCTAGTTTGGATTTGGTATAAGGCCTCAAGTTTAAGGTAATTAAGGTTTTAATGGAATGATATGGCTTTTTGAACTATACTCTACCTATTGATGTTGAGTAGGGACTTTTTGTCAACTAGTCAAACATGGATGAATAAAGGGAAACTTTTTGTTGACCAAGATGTTATCTTTAAATATGTGGTACTTGCTAAGTAAAAATCAATGGTTGCATAATAGGTATTTATAGGAACTGGTACCTCTTTGTTACACAAACACTTATTGTTGTGAAATAGATGCTTATTGTGTGTTTAGAATTAATCTTTGACCAATATAAATATGTTATTCATTAGACAATGTTTACAATTATAAAGGTACATTGGTATGTGACTATTGAGGTACATTTGTCACTACCTATTGAGGTGGAACCTTTTTTTCCCCATGTTGAGGTGACGTAGTGTTTTAACTTTATTTTAGTGATAAATTAGACTATGGTTATTACCATGAAATATTAGTCATCTCCTATTGAGTTAGGATAACATTCATCACCTATTTTTGAGGCAAAAGATTGGTTGACACATGATTACTTTTTCCCAGTTGTTACATGCTTGAAGAAGTATCTGGTTAAGGATTAGAATTATTTTTTTTGGTTTGGAAGTAGTCATTACTTCCCCTATTATTGTGAACCACTCATGTTATTGACTAAAGTCACTTGTTGTAGATTATTTATGGGTGTGTTTACTTCAATTTGTCTTGGATTGGAAGACACTTGCGGGTTATACACTATATTTGGCATATTATCGTAGGTGGAAGTCATAGTTAGTTTCTCAATGAAAGGCACATTGAAAATGTCATCGACTGAATTAATTTGGGTAAATGGGTCTACACCTAGATTAGCTTGACCTATCAAATCAACTACTACTCTTATTGAAAGAGTTATCTCTATGAGAGGAGCATTCAATATGGCCATAGCATTAAAATTTCATGCTAGGTTGAGATAGGTCTGATATACTTGTTATATTTGTGTGAATTAGTCCTCCATCATGCTATTTCCTCTTGTAATCATATTTAGGTCTTGGTATGAAACCAACATGAGCACTTGAAGATAACTAGTAGAGGCATGTTTTGTAATTTAGGTATAAGGTACATTTCTTGGCAATCTAACTAGACTAGGTAGGTTTTCATGGGGTAAATATACTATAAACTTGGCCCCTACCTCCACTTATTTAACTAAAACTTTGTCTTTGTTTTCAATAAAGTGATAATCAAATAAGTATGGGTCATATGTTGATCACATGGTTATGTAGTATGGTTATACTTGGAATTGTTCAATGATGGCTAGCACATTAGCAATATATTATGATGTTTGCTCTTTGTATTGCCTTGAATAGGTAGGTTTTTTAACTAGGTAATTTGCTAATGGATCTTGACTTTGTTCCACATATTGAGTAGTGTAATTAGGATAGGGATTTTGTCTCAAATATTACATCATCGCCATATGGGTATTGAACAAAGTTATCATTCATAACCACATTACCATGATCCAAATTATACATTGTTCCACTACATGTATAATGAGGAATTTCACAATCCATTACTAATGTTTCAAGAATAAAAGGTATAAAGTTATACAAACCCTTAAAATGTGGTCTAAATGGAAAATGGTCCAAACTTGGTATGTATAGAAATTTGGTCTAAAATGAAAATGGTTGAAACTTAGTGTAGGAATGGAGTTGTTCTCTAAATTTAGTCAATGATAAACATGGTCTAAAATGTCCTCAATTTCTAACGTCAAATGTCTTGCACAAATGGTCAAATAAAATGCAAATCCAAATGCCACTCTTGGTAAAAAGTGTTTCAAATAACTCTAATCTAGGTCTAATAATGAAAATGTTGCTAGGTCACTAGAAACAAGGCATAAGTCTAGGTCCAAAATAGTACTAGGTCTAAAAACTAATGGCAAAGGGAAAATCCTAGGTATTTTTAAAAACATCACAAATCTAGACTTGAAATAAACTAGGTCTAAGAATGGAAGGTAAAATGCTAGGTCTTTGAAAACACATCACAAAGCTAGACTTGGAAAACACTAGGTCTAAAACTAAAAGGAAAATTGCTAGGTCATTGGAAACATGACACAAAGCTAGATTGAAACAAACTAGGTTTAAAACAAAAGGTAAATGTTAGGTCTTTAGAAACACAACACAAATCTAGACTTTAAAAAAACTAGGTCTAATAACGTAAGGTAAAAACAATTAATGTAATGATTTAAAACACTTGTACTCAAACTAGGCATATATATTCAAACACAAACTTGACCATTGGTAAAAGACATTAAAATTTATACATATGCATAAAAATAATTTATAAAATCAATTATAAGTAGGAAAAAATAAGAACGAGGAGTAAAACATTCAAGCCCAAGTGATGAGCAAGACTCAAATGTAAACTAATCACATTGAAATTTGTACTTGAAGGGAGAGTTTTGACCTTAGTTCTAAGAAAAAAAGACATGAGGCACATGGAAGATAGATCACTTCCCAAATCTAGGACCAAAATATATTCAAATCAAGCAAGGAATTAATCCAAGTTGCATAATCTAAAAGCGAGAGGTAAATAAATAATCCAAAATTAAGCAAGGCATAGGCATAAACCAATTGATGTTTTAATCTAAAAATTATAAGGCAAATTTTGAACTTTGTTTAGAAGACATGGGTTCTAAAATGGATAACATTTTATACCAAAATGGATGTCATAGTGGTATCAAACATAGACCAAAAGGCATATGTGATTGGGATCTCTATTTAACACAAGGCTTAAATGAATAGCGTAATTATGTTATCTCACTTAAAAGGTATGACAATGTTTCATTTCATAACTCTAAGGAGAAAACTTGGGATGAAATGGGCATTATAATGATGCCCCTTTCAAATAAGTGACACACATACACAAATGTTTTAACAAAAGTCTAAGGTAAAGTGTGGTATTAAATGGACAACATAACACCTCTTTAGGAAAAATTGGTGTATAAACATGACTTGAATTGGATATGGCTTTTGTCAAACAAAATATTTTTTTACTCAAAACAATGCAAATAAAAATAAAAGACACAAAAACACTTAATTGTATAATCATATTCCTAAAAACTGACAAGGTGGCTTCGTATTGTCAAATTTCATTTATATACTCCTTCTTGAGAAAAAATAATTTGTTATTCTAAAAAATTATATGCACATGAAAAGTAGGGTTTTTATGCCCCCTCTTCTCTTAATAATTAATACCATGACATGAAACTTTGGGCTACTCACCTTGCATTGACAATATTTTCATAGCAAGTGGGGTTTGTCTAAAAATTATAATTTTTTCACTTTCTAAATGGTTCTATATGTGTTATTAACACTAAGGCACAACATGTCTTTTGTATCCAAGATAATTGGGTTTTTTTTAAAAAGGTCTTGTCCTTTTTACAACCACTACATCCATAAATTGTTTAGTATAGTATAATGTCAAGATTAATCCATTGTTCTGAGGGTAACAGTTACTAACAAAGTTATTTTAACCACTTAAACTAATTATCGGGTCAACACTTCCCTAAAGAACTAATGGGAAGCTAATGGAATCCCATCCACAACCTAAGATGCAATAAATAAACATATAAAAGCACTTTAAAGGTCATTTTAGGATCTCCAAAGTCCCTCAGATCTTGGGGAGTGCCTTTGCACCATTCCTTATATGATTGGACTAAGTGACAAAAGAAATGTACAAAATGCTTTTGCTCACCTGAGTTACCCAAAGGGGACAAGGGAAGAGCATATGCACTAAGTCTAGTTTGTAAAAACACATAAATAATAAAAAAAATGATAAACAAGAAAGCTCTTAAGAGCACTTAGTCTAAATTTACATTCATTTTAAAACACCAAGTGAAATATGATGTGAAATTTATCCCCTTTGATTTGTTTATATTTATGAACTTTAAAAAATAAAAACAAAGCAACTAAGATGATTTTTAAGCACTAATTATAAATGTGATTTAAAGATTTAAAGTGCTAAAAGCATATTTCCTTGGCCTTTAGGTCCTATAAAAAGTGTTAGGGGGTCTTCTTGCTTAGAAGATAAAAATTAAGTAAGCAAATTACAACCAAATTTGAGCTCTTAGGTTTCTTATCTTTTTTATATAGTGCAATAACTCATCTTCACAGAGCAATACTGCATGTCTATAAAAATGTAACTATTAGTGTAAAATTGCACTTTAGCAGACAAAATAAACTATTATTATAAAATTGTAATACTACATATTTCTAGTGTAATAACAAACCTACAAGTTTCAATATCACACTTCCCTAAAAAACCACAACTTTTATTGCAAAAATATACTTCACGAGGTCAATACCGCATGTCCAAATCAAAATCACATGTTACCTTGCAAAACAGATTGGGTTAGTGTAAAACCATTTATTATAAATGCAATAATGCATATTTTGAAGACAATAATGCATGTTTTAAGTGTAAAACCATATTTATCATTAAAAAAAAATCTATCAATGCAATACCGCATCTACATAGTGCAAAACCATATCTCTTATGCAATATTGCATCTGTAATACTGTAACTCTGAAGATCAATACTACATCTTCCAAATGCAAAAATGCATGTCTTTATGTAACATCTATGAGCTTCAATTTTTTACTTTTTGGTCATTAAATCCAAATATTAGCATGAAAAATGTTAGCAAGACATTCTAAAAGGTAGTAGGAAGATATTTGTGGGGTGAACATCCCACCAGGTGTGCCATTATGTAACCAATAAAATGTATAGGGAGGAAATTAGTATTTTTCCAGTCAATAAATCAAATCAAAATAAACACACTTATTAACTCACACCTCTCACCTAGACACTAAAGAAGTTAGAGAACTACACAAATAACTAACAAGTGAAAGCAAAATAAGATATTTTACCTTTCATGAGAGCAAGTGTTGTGAGTTGGTAATGAAATGATGTGCTTGGTTGTACGATCAAGAAATCTTTGTCAATAAAAATTCATTACTCCACCTCTCATTGTTACCTTGGTAATTTTAGTTTGTTTTGGCTTAGTTTAGCAAATGGGCATGGTAACACTATAACAATGGGCTTCTTGAAGGCATTTTGGTATAGTAACATTGCATATAAAAAGCTTGTTTATCAATGGGTGAGGCCTTGTATTTATAACCTCCGAAGCTAACTTTGACCCAAGTGTATTTAAGTTAGAATTAACAACAATTAAGTTTCAACTAACCCTAAGTGAGTTAAGGCTAACCCTATTTGAGTTAAGGAAGGGACATGTAATTAATATTTGGGATAGAGATCCTATTAATTAGGCATGACTCTTCATTTATGAATTTATTGCATTTAGGGAGATATTTTGAATTCCTTGAATTTGAGGATGATGATGTCATCATGACCTCATTTTTATTGAATTTTATTTTTTGAAAATTTGTTTTCGCTAATTGCATATGGAAAATTCATTGAAGCATTTAATTTTATTTGGTTTATTAATTCATTATGCTTATTATTTTAACATTTTAAGAATTATTCAAGTACACCACTTAATGGGTTCAAAGGCCAAACTATCACATTACTAGGTCACAAGTTGATTGAAGATGAATCCGTGAGAGGTTATTATTACATATAGGATAATACCCCAAATAGGGATGCCACAACATGATTCTAAGCACTAAAGTCTGATTTGTAGATGAATTTGGAACATTTAATTATTCCTATACTTAATTTGCATTATTTAGTAGAAATCAATCTCAAGTCTGGTTGGAAGCCAGTTGTGCCTAAAATGGGGTGTCTACACATAGTAGACTTTTCACTTGGTTAGAACTTAGACTATGTCTCCTATTTTCTAGGAGTTTCACCTTGTGTGCATGAATTATTTCCCTTGCCTCTAATTTATGGCTATGTCATGCTAAAGCTTGATAACGTAGAAATTTGAATTGATCAACTAGTTCTAATCTTAGGTTAACATCAAATCCAAAAAATGAATGTGCATAAAACTTATATATTTTAATGAGATTTTCAAAAATTAAAATAACACCTTAAATTATTGCATATAGAGTGAATTTAATAAAAATACTAAACTCATAATAAGTCACCCAAAAATGATCATAGAAAGCTAAAAATTAGATTGTAACTTAAATATTTATTTCAAAAAAAAATAATAGTAATTTTTAAAATTTATGAGATATAGATGATTCTTCAAAATTAAGGTTTCAACGATAATTTTTCCCAAATCAGAGCTCCAATACCACTTGTAATGAGATTAATATACTACCAAACTAGAATCAAAATAATAGATAATAATTTACTTGAAATAAGAGTAGGGTAATGAAGTATATGACTAATCCACTTTGATGGGGTGACCTTTATAACCTTAAAATAAGAATAGATTTCATAATAGGATGATCAACCAAAAAAAACTATCTTTTATATACTTTACTTATGTTATGTAGACTACTTCAACCAAACCTAATACCAATATACACTCATATAAATTAATAAAATGTTACACTAGTCATAATTCCACCACATATATCCAAATACATTTTATAGGTTAAGGGTGTAAATTGCATTTGGAGCATCAAAGTGTGCACTTTCAAATAACATAGTAGTAGCTCCTTGTCTATCAATAGAGCTAGAAGTATTTTCATGCACTGAATAATATTTAAATAAAATTTAATTATCTTTAACGGGAAGTGAATTATCACCCATTGAAGGTCTAAATGTAAAGGTCTTATAATCTCAAAAAAAATGAGTAAGAATAAAGGTAATATAATCTCAAAATAAATGAGTAAAAATAGAACTAAGGAGAGGACTATGCAAATATTGAAAAAGTGATCATTTTCATTTTGTTGCTAGTGACCTAGATTTGACATTAAATATTTATGATAGGGCATTAGAGAAATTCATGTTTATGAAAAACTTAATTGATGATTGGTAGTTACACGTATCACATGCTTCCTTCATAAATAATCAGTACAGGCGATGACCCATAGATAGTTTAGAAACATATGGGACAAAAATTCTTATAATCATTCAAATTTAAAAAGATGCATATTTTTATGAAATCTAAGTTCATATAAGTAGATGGATCATTTGGAACACCAAATCAGGTGGGGTAGTAAACTACTCTACCTCTCCTATAATGAGAGTTGAAGATCTCCCAAGGTTTATTACTACCAGGTCTTGGCTTATAGGGTAACCTATTTTTTGATGCAAAACTATTCCATTTTAAGAGGAATGTTTGGAATACATTTAGACAAATGAAATATGATGCAGATATTATGGTCTTATTACCCATAAAGTCAAAAAATATGGAATTGGCATGGAATTACCACTAATTTAATAAATGTTCAGTGCATGTGCATATTCAACGATGCATAAACAACAATGAAAAGAAAGATTGCAATCAAAAAAAAGTATACATATATAGCATTCATATTTAATCTACCTAGTGTAATAGATACATAAAAAAGATAAAAATATGAGTGTTTAGAGAAAATAAATGAGTCTTTTTTCACCAAACAAAGATCAGATTTGCCTTATTGAATGGAACCCAAAAAACTAATATCCTACCTAGCTAATATCCACACAACCATCAATATAAATAGTGTCATATTATACAGATGAACATCAATGAAAGATAACAACATAACAACCATATACACACGTAAAAAAATGAATAAAACCCCCCCACAACTTTTGATAATAAATTTTTTCTTGATAAACAAACTACTTGGGTCAGTTACAATTAGTGAAAATACAAATTAATGTTTAACACAACATTTCTTAAAATAAAATATAACCAAGAAAGTAGGAAATGTAGAAATAAAGTGGTATGGTCCTTTATGATACAATCTAACTCTAATGAACCAACCCTTTGCACAAAAATCAGCCAAGTTTATATATCAATTTGGTGTATTGATCAAGAGGCCCTTTCCCTCCAAAAGTAGTTGTAATTGATTAATGAACTCTAACCACTCATATCCAAGAAAGAAAGAAAGAAAGGTGAATCACTAGGCATAAGAGGCCAAAATTCATTTATGGAAATAGATGGTTGGTGAACAACTCGCTTTAAACAATGCACTCCCTTTTTATCCAAGTTAGTGCCAATGAAACCACATCACAAAAATACCAATAAGTTTCAGGTCATGTGCTTCTCCCAATCGTTATGAATTTGGTAGAACTATCTTTATAATTCCAAAAATGACATGTGAAATGAAGTAGTGGTTTGGAATATATGGTTTAAAAATTAACCATCACTCTATTTTTGTGCAAACTACACTCAATATATTTCTCCCATGTATTTTAGTGCCTTTATTTGCATTAAATATGATAAATCATTTATTTTAGAAGAACACTCTCCTTTGATTAAATGTATCCTCTCCCATCCATCCCACTAAAATAAAAATAATAAATGTCACATTTCAAAAAAAAAGTAAAATTTATATAAATACTTTTTGCACATCTCGGGCACTACCTACATACTCGACATGAGTCTCATTGACCTTGGCAACCATCGTGCATAAGAAAATATGTGTATTTTATCCCCTTTGAACTTTTCTATACATGCGTAGCTCTTACATTTGGTGTTTATGATAAACTACTTTATTTTTTTATTTTACTCTATCCACAATACAAAAGTGGACCAGATCAAATTACCTTCCCCTTTTCATTTTTCCTAGGCGCATTATCAAGGTTTAAACTCTTACTTCATGGCAATTGAGAATAAAGTGTTTTGTCACTTCTTATGCCTATTCCACATGTGGAAATTTATAATATCATTATTACATGAATTATGGCATAATAGATTCACATTTTGATATAAAACCATGTTCTCCTTCCCACTTCTTAGTGTCCTTGAGGTACAAGACTAAATGTGCCCTTTTCTGCAAGATCACTTTGCCCCTATAGAAGCCTTCCCATACCTACAAAATAGAGGCCAATAACACATTTATAAACAAAGTGTTACATACAAAAAATAATTATTTACATGTGGTTTCTACAATGGGACCACTCTCAAGGCATATTTTTAAATTAAAAATATGTCGACATCCTATGTACTTGATCAAAATATTAGGATGGTTTATCACAAATTAGACCAAACAATGTCAATCATCTATTTCTGAGAGAAGTGCTATCTATGAAAGTTAATCTCACAAACCCACAAATTACAACAAGATGGGTTATGAGACTTGATTTCGTGCACAAATAAATATAATAAAAAATGATGATCATGCGTGTGACAAAGCAAGCAGCCACACAAATCATGGTGAGACTGAACTGAGTCACAGTAAACAAGATTAAAATTGAAGCAAAAATGCATACCTTAAGTTTTGAAAAAATATGGCATGTTATGCAAGAAAAAACAAATGGAGAATCTACTAAGAAATACTCTTGAGTATTTTGAAATTAAAAAATCATTTCTACGAACCTAGAATATCTATTTAAGACAACACATCAAACATGAACAAGTTCATAAAAGGGTAACATAGTAATTTATGAATGAAAAAATGTGATATTCACATTGACCAGTGTGTGTGAGTGCATTCATTTCATTTCCAAAATTTATAGAGACTACTTAATATAGCGTTGATCATCAAGCTAGTGAAATTTACTTTGAGACAATTTCATAGACATTATTCTACTGGTAGCTAGGCATCTATAGCCCCCATGGAGATAGATATAATCAAAATTAAGGCCTTGTTCTACTATCATTCAAGCATCCATATCCTAGGTAGAGGTTACTTGAATCACTTAGTAGTTGAGTTTTTCATATAATAGATTTTCCTTTATTTTTCTTTGGGCATCTTCTAGGTTGGGGACTACAACGACAAACAAGAGGTATATTTTTCACTCTAGATCTTAGCTACAATAGTTTCATCCAAGTAAACCCACAAATAATTAAATTTTATTTTTGTGTGTGGTTTCAATAGAATATATTCATAAGTTTGTATTTTACCCAAGCTCAACTAAGTCATAAAAAAAATTAGAACACATGGGATAATACAAACCTTTTAAAATGAACTTATAAACAAAATATTACATCACAAAATACATAAAACTTTTAAACATAAAAATTTCATTGATGGTTCTTAGAAACAAACCATTTTTCTTTTACATGATCAATGATCAAGAGGTACCCATAGGATAAAAACAAATAGGACTAAATCAAAAAAAGGCAAAGATTGAGGACAAACTAGCCCAAAAAAACAAGAAAATAACAACCTAAATAAGTAGTGAAAGTAACAAATGAATGCAAAAATTAAAACTAAACAATATACACATCCAAATAATGTCATATTTATGATGATGTTACCCTCTCCTTTCATTTACATTATCAAAAGACTCATATTCATGATGTTTTCACTCAAATTTAGCTATTTTCCATTATTAAATTTAGTAATACACTTATGCTTAATTCATGAATAGTGATTGAGATAAGGTTTGAGAAATATCTCAAATCACATATTGAAATGCAAACACGGATGAGCATAAGTGTTTTTGCATACCAGGGTCATTGGAATACCCAACCTCGTGCAAATGTGTTCTTTGAGGCCACTGATTATAAAGTCAATTATTGGTTATTATCTCTCGACCCTGAGCATTGTAGTAGTATCATTTTCATTCCTCTCATCATTAATAAGGTATATGCCTTGTTCTTTAGTAAAGAGTGACCTATTAATTCCATGTTCCATGTATACACCAAATAAATCATGAGTAGAATTTCCTTGAAGTGAGGTATGTTTAGGTTTGAACTCTGTTATCCCCTCCTCTTCACATGGATAGCCATGATCAAGACTGCCTACTTTCATTTGAGTTATTTATTATGATGTGAAGAACACTAAACTACTATAATAATCTTATTGTTCAATATTAAATGAATATTTAGGTGTAGGAACAATAAAATATTAAGGGATTATTTTAGATGCATAAAAGGTATCCTCCTTATCCAATTATTCCAACTCTTCCACTTTATTCTTAAGTTGAGCACATGAATTTTTTGACTCGTCCTACATGGATAATTTATTGATAATTGGATTATCATCTATAAACTCACCTAAAAAAACTACCATATCTTCATCATAATTAGTGATCTCTAGGACCTTTTATTATATACAGAATGTATCACTTTTAGTTATCATGACCATTTTAGCTCTTATCCCATTTCCACTCTTGTAGACCCAAAATTGTGATATTGAAAACATAACCTCGTGGTTCATTCCTTTCACTATCTACTATAAATTTTTTACAACAAATGACACTTGATTATCAACAACATTCAAAAGTGTTTGATCATTAAAATAAGGTAAAACAATGTGTTGATTATATGTTAAACTAATATAACTACTTGAACTAGGCATAACAAAAGTTTTATTATTTTTTATTAGGAGACTTTTTTGATTATATGCTTGAGGAAATCATGATTATAAGGTTTAAATTGATTCATATGCTGATCTATAGGCTTGTAACTCAAATGAGTTTGAGTGTATACACCCAAAAGTGCAAACAAAGGCAATATATTAATAACATATCCATTTGGCATTGACTATTACTCAATAGTGAAGCCTTACTGATATGTAAATGAAAAATACATGAATTTCACAATGGGGTTCTTATATTAATCATATCAGTCGATCCATCCAAATATTTTAGATAAATTTTGATGGCAACAACTTCAGTTTGAAGGTGTGGATCTTTCAACCTCTTGTGCAACTAATGAAATCAAGTATTAAACATGCTCATAAACTCATTAGGCTCTCTAAGGGAAGTATAAAATTTATGAAATAAGACTATAGGATTAGTGCACACTTTGAAATTATTGAAAAATTCAATTTCAAAGGCACTCCATGAGGTTATGTATCCATTTAAAATATCAGGGTACCAACCATAAACAATCTCCTCCAATGAATAAGGAAATAGGCAACAAGCCACATCTTCATGTTGGATCTAGGTCCAATTAGTGGCATCTTTAAATTCTTGAATATGTTATTCAACAATTTATATCACACCATTTTATATTTTTTTAAATAGGATTTAGGATTCTTTAGTAGGTCATGATCAAACCCTAAAATGTTCCCAGGGTAGTTACCTCCACCAAGACATGAAGTAGCCATTGGGGGGTTTAAAATCCTATTGATGTCCTGTTTAGGCACATAATAAGGCATGAAAAATGTAAAATTTGGGAAATAAATTATCAAAAACCATACATCCAAATAATATTTTATTGGCACTACAGTCTCGGAGTCTAGCTTACCATGAATGAGTTTTCACAATGACATATCATGCAAGGAATGAAAACCCTTATGAGGTCACCTAAGGTGTGAAGTAACATATGAGTTGGGTTGGGCTCATGTTAGTTATGTGTAATGGGAGATTAATGTTTGGAAGTATTGGATGGGGGAAAATTTTATCTACATAAAAAAATACCATTAGATGTTGTCTAATAGACAAGAATATTATTTTTTTTTAATCTTTATTACATAAAGGGTCAAATAGTTACATTCAAGACACCAGGTGATCTCACTCTACAAACCAAATCTTACCCATAACTCTTATCTCTCCCTACTTCATTCTAATAGCAGTGCTCAAACCTACTTCACTTGGCTAAGGCTCACTAGCTCTCACTCTTTATTGTTTGTTTCTCTCTATTCCACACTATCCACAACAAATTCTTCATATTCTCCTCTCCTTATCTTGAGCCTTTGTCACCTAAACCCACATTTTAATTTACAACTAATCTTAAAGCCAACTACCACACCATTGTCATACTAAAATAACTTTATGTCAAGATCCATAACTAGCCAATCAACCTATCACTTTCCCCTGTAATCTCCCCTATAGTTTCTAGGTCCAAATGGCTAATTTTCCATGGGTCCTTCCACTTTTTCATGTAGCATGCATTGGAACAGTATTGACAATTAACATCTATTTTTACATAAATTCTATTTAAGGCATGCACATTAGTTATGAGGTTTAGATTATGTGTTCTTATCGACTAGTAGTATTAATCCCACCTAAAGCATTCAAGTGCATACTTGTCGATACATAGTCAATTTTAGGGGTCAACATCACTCCACACTAAACTAGTTATCCATTCATAGATAATAGGTTCTTCTCCTAATTTATCTCCTTACAAAACTCAACTACCCTTGAAGCTTTATCATAAGAAACTGCTTCATCTAGAGTTGCATGGTTTTTAAATCCTTTTTCTTTGTGACTCCTCTCAAGATTATTTCTTTTTTCAATAGAATTTTTATGCACCTTCCTATTTCTTCTCCTTTCAAGTAGATTTATTTTCATCCCCTCCTTTGGCTCAAGATATGTTTCACCAAGTAACACAATTCCTCTAGGCGTTCAACCTTTTCCCTTCCTATGTTAGGGTCAAAGTATTTTATCCTTCAGTTCCCTCAAAAGGAGTGCTCATTCCTTGCCTACCACCTACTTTCTAGGTTTCACTTCTTAGCAACCTTTCTCTACACATTCATCTATGAAGGTATATGCTACCACATGATTCTAAACACTTTGATCTCACTCTCATCATCATTGGGATGGGAACCTATTGTCTAAGGTATTGAATGTTCAAGTAGACATATTTAGATAGGGATATCTCTCTCCATAAAACTAAACATGTGTATATTCCTCATAGTGTGCCACTAGGGTTTTCTTTAAGATAGAGGAAAATTTTCTTAGGGGTCTCCCATTTCATCTTACTTAGACCCAGCCGCTAGGGACTTCCCATCAGCTCTCAATGAGTCTAACTAAATGATAATTGTACTAGTAGCAAAGAGAATTCTAATCTTAGATTCTTTCATCTTGTGTTCATGCTCACCAACTTTGATCCATCATCTCCATTGTTTCAAATTGACTCCACACATATGCTCCTTCTGAGTCATCTACATATTATTTGGCATTGTCTGGACTCTACCCATCCATGCTTGATGTAGGCACATGACTATGTATTGATTCATCTTCCACTTGGCTCCTTAATTTAGCCAATGGGATCCTTCTTTCTCCTCCTACTAATTGTAATATCTCTAATTTCTCGATGGTATCTTGATAGAAGGGGATATTCCATTTTGAAGCCTTTTTTAAATCAACATGGTTGTGTCTAAAAGGTGGTGTGGTTTCTTCAACTCCTTGGCTCTAGTTTCTCATATCCTACCTCTCGTGTTTTGACCCTCCTGGTATGATTTCTTCCTTCCTCTTTTATTGGCTTTATTGGATATCTCTCTAGTAGAAAACTTCTTAAGACTAATGGTTAGCCAAAATTGGTTGCCATTAGTAGCATTTCAAAATTTTCCCATCATACTCCTAACTTTATTGATATCCATCTAAAGGATCTTGTTTTGGTCATGGTTTTTTTAATAGTGGTAAACATTATGTTGTTCATAGTAGCTTTTAGAATACCATAGGGTGGTCTAGTTATAGGTGGAGTCAAAACATCTAGTCTTGTCATCAAAGCAACTCAATGTGGTCATATCCAAAGTGTTTAGCATAGATTAAGGTAACTTTGGAGATGTTAAGGTTATGTGAAAGTCAAGGTAAAGTGTGAACCATGGTGAAGACAAGGATTTCATGACCCTCTAAGAAGACAATGTATTCCAAGCTAATCAAGAAGACCAAAAATTAGAGCTAATGAGTTGATAATAATAATGCATTTCTAGGCATTTAGGATAATTTAAGGTAATTTTGGACAGATTAAGGTATTTCACTAGTTTAGTCTTAATGCTCCAATGTTGTAATGAGACTTACTAGGAAATATTAAACATGAATGTCTATATCATTTTATAGGGATAATTTATGTCATTTAACACTTTTTAAATGCCATGCTATATGTACTTTACCATACATCTTGTCCAAAATGTCTTAAGACTAATTTTCTAATGTTGGAACTCTTTTATAACTACCTATTCATCATTTTTAACATTTAAATAAGGCATAATGAGGAAGTTACAAGGGAAGAAAAGGTTAGAAATACTTTGGAACATTGTTCTACCTTCATGCAAGTTAAGGAAGGTTCCATAATCACTTGGTTCATTAACACCAATAGGCTAAGGAGGTAGGAAAAGTAGTTTATTGAGGAGAAAAGGCCGATGGATGTATTTTATCAAATATTTTTTACTGAGGATCAACTCTTAGGCCTATCCAAGGATCTTTGTAGTCTCCCTATACTAAAATCCATGATTGATAAGATGTGACAAGTTCAAAAAAGACAAAATCTTATTCTATTTCTCTAGTAGGTTTCATAGGTTTGCTTGGCAAGCTCAGAAGGGTCAATGATTTGAGGTTGGTTCATAGAGGAGAGAGAATATCAAGGTCAATGGTATTATATGAAGGATTGGACCCCTATTATATTATAATTCATAATAGGAGTTAGGATATTCAGGACCTGAGATTTATGAATCATCCTTAACAAAATAAGATGTCTTAAACCCTCTCGAAATCTTAAAAGTTTAGTTTTAGATAGTTTCAGACCATTTTGGAGATCATTGGTAAAAGTGGAGGTTTTTATCAGATCATGCATGATCATACTATTTATATCACTCCATCTCTCATTACTCATTTGGCATGTGCTAGAAATAGAGGAACAATACCTTCACTTTAAACAAGTTATAGATCTATATGAGAAGTTACAAGCAAGGTTTTGGTTATTTTTGGATGTTTCCTTAATTCAAGTAGCTCTCAATAAATATCTAACGACATAAATTCCCTCCTATCAATATAATTAAGTTTACTCTATCCATTTTTACTTAAATCATTTGATTTCCTCTTCTTCTGTTAAAACAGGTGAAATTCTAATTCTGTAACTCCATATCCAACAGCCCAAAGGAATTGATAAAATCTTCAAAGTCAAACATGCTATCAGTATAATCAAGAATACCCCCAAATTTCTTAGAAGGATATAAGGGAGTATTAAAATCCCTAGCCAATATCCAATGGGAATGAGGGGAGGTGGAAAGAGTATTACACAAATCCATCCATAATGAATTCCTTAGGGTTCTAGTGTTTATATCATAAATATTGATTAAGGACTAATTTAAAGATAGCAGAGAGAAGTTAACCAAAAAGTGTTTGCTATAAATAACTAATGAGCCCTATATTTTAGCATCATTCCACATAGTGACAATCCCTCCAGAGGCTCCTATATCCAAGCTAATATATAAATCATCCTTGGGCCATATGTAATCCGCTATCCTCTTAAAGCTCTCTTCATTCATCTTAACTTCTTGAAGTAAAAAAATATCTAAATTATTATCCAGAATATAGTTTTTCACTTCGAACTATTTGGTGGGACTATTGAATCCCCTCAAGTTCCAATACAAGATTATCATTGGGAAGGTTTATGAGATTGGATCTCTAGTGTTTTTTGCTTACCACTGGAAATCTCCCTAGTGATCTCCCTTTGCCTTATTTCTCTGAGAGTTGGTCTTCCTTGTTTAGGATCTGTTCCAACATTTGTAGACTTTATAGCCCTTCATTTATTTTTCTTAGGGGTAATCCAATCCTCATGGTCATTACCACTACCATTCTTATAGATTTCAATTGTCAATGAAGGAATAGTTATCTTCTCAATAAGAAGAACCTCCTTCGTGAATTTAGCTATGGTTATAGGAGAGGGATTATACTTAAGGGATTTTTGGGAGGTCACAACCTTAGAACTACAACTCTAATCTGGGAGCCAGGGCCTTTGTCCAATAGAATTTAGGGCCTCATCACCTTCAACAATAGCCTCTACCGACTGGGAACTAATCTCACCCTCTTCAATCTAAGTATTATGTTGAACAAGGTGATGGTAGTTATCTGTATCAAGATTTTGATAACCTTTCTCCATGTCTTTCTTAGAATAATCTTATGTGGTAACATTTTCCCCATTACTTACCATTCCTTGATCAATAGGGGTGTCATCTTTGGATGAGTTATCTTCAAATTCATTGTTAAGGTCAGCATTGCCTCCCCTTTGCTTCACCTTAAAATGGGTCATTAAATGGTCTTTCTACTTACAAATCTAACATAAAGTAGTAGCATTCTCATAGAGGATTGGTTGGGTCCAAATCCTATATTTAGATTTTGATTCTATGGACATGAGAAGGGATTGGTGGATCTCCAAATTAACACAAAAATGAGCATACACACAATGAGACTTAGTCTGAGTGGTGTTATCCAAAGTTACATACTAACCAAAGGTATTACCAATAGCAAAAAATATCTTTTCATCCCAAAATTCTAAGGGAAACCCTGGGAGCCTCACCCAAATGGGGGCATTCTATTTTAGATCCGTGTTGGGATGATCAAAACCAAGTTTTTAAGAGCACAAATCAAGTGAATGGGTGCCATAGAGCCATGGTCCTCCTGTCAGAATAGCTAACATATCCTCTCTATTCATAAATTTAAATAAAAAAATCCTCTTTCCATAGCAATGATCGACACACTACCTTTAATCCTCCACCGATTAGCCACCCACTTCCTCACCATCTCAATATTAGGATGAAGGGAGAAAAACTTACCAACCAGAAAAAGATCCATGGTTTCCACTATTTCCTCAACCAAGTCATTAGGAATATCTAAATCCATTCTCTCCACTAATTCCTTTTAGACCGGGACCCCTGATGCACCTTTAGGGGAAAGAGACATCTTCCCAGTTAACACCTCTTTCCATCCCTTGAAAGGATCCTCACCCACTAATTTTTGGGTCCCAAAGGCACTGCCCAAGGTAGTAACCTCCATCATCACAATTCTATGTCAAGGTGTGTCAGGCTCCTCTAAATCTTTCCCACCTCTAAAGATATGGTGCCTCACAAATGTTAGTATTACATACCAACATGTAATTATTGTCATCTTCCATGACATGATGTATAATATTTTAGAAGAATATGTGGGTGGGAATACCAAGATAGGCCATCCAAAAGTGTTATAAATAATATCTCAAAGGCTTTATGAATATAAGGCTCATCTTAATCCTAAGAAATGTATATTTGGAATCACTTTCAATAAAATTATAGGTTTCATTATCTATTGTAGGGGCATTGAATTTCATCTAGCCAAGGTTAAATCTATTACAAAAATGCCTTATCCTTATAGCTAAAGTAGCTCCATAGTTTTTAAGACAAAATTAAATCTATTTGATGCTTCATTTCATAATTGGTAGATAGATGTCATCCGTTCACTCACCTTTTGAAGAATGGCACCACCTTCTCATTGAATGTTGAGTTTAAATAGACATTTGAGAATTTGAAGTAATATTTGGAAAATCCACCTATATTAGCCCCATCAATGCCTAAGAAGCTATTACTCCTCTACATTTATACAACACAACATGCCTTGGGGGCACTTCTTGCCCAACATGCTGATCAAGGAAAAGAAAGAGTTGTGTATTATTTAATCAAAACATGTGTTGCTTATGAACAAAACTACACCCCAATTGAAAAACCATGTTTATAAATGGTTTTCACATCTCAGAAGTTGTGACATTACATGCTCAACAACAAAACCATTATTATTGCCAAAATGAACCCACTCAAGTATCTACTTTCCAAGCCAACTTTGAATGGTTGCATGGCTAAATGGTTCATGTTATTGAGTGAATTTGAGATTGAATATGTATATCAAAAATTAATTAAGGAGAAAGTACTCATAAATCAAATTTTTGAAGCACCTTTAGTGGACACCAAATCACTCACCTTTAGTTTCCATGATGAGTCAATCTTGACACTAGATGAAACACCTTTTGAATCTTAGTAGTGGACATTATACTTTTACAGATCCAACACATCTCATAAATCTAGAGCTAAAATTTTGTTCATAATTTCATGAGGAGATATTATTACCAAATATTTTCATATTGGTTTCACTTTTACCAATAATATGGTGGAATATGAAGCACTCATTACAGGGCTTTGCCTAGCAATACAATGGAATATTAAATAGTTTTTTGTTTATGGGGATTCCTATTTAATTATTAATCAGGTGATGGAGTAATATCAGACAAAGTATGAGAAGCTTATACCTTACAAATGCATGGTGTAAAGTGTATACACATAATATTTTTCAACTTTATCAATTACTAATGTTTTCTCTCTTGCAGGATCGCATCAAGTCTCAATTTATCTGAGTACGCACCTTAAAAGGTGTATCAAGAAAGGGGTGGGTAAGCCTTTGGTACTTCACAAGATTTTTGTTCCATATACCTCCATCTGAAATCAATATAAACCCATTTTATAAATTTCCATAAGCTTTAACACCTCCCTTACACTCTTTTCCAAACAATTCACCATTTCAAATAGCCCCTATCCAAGAAAAAACCCCTTGTACCACATTACTAAATGTATTTGATTGGTTCAACTTAGTTATAATAATTGAGAACATTAAGAAACTAATTCAACCCAACCAAATTAGTCTAGGACTTAACTACTCTATTTTCTAACTAAATAGGTCAACTAGGTCGATTGCATTAGCTAAAACTCTTGAAGGGTTTAGGTTCAAATTAGGCTATATATAGACATCCTTCACCCCATTTTAAAAGAGATAATTATTCAATTATGATTCTTTATCTTCTTATCTACCATTCTACTTGAGGAGTCATTACTTATATTTTCATACATCTTGGAGGATAAACTTTGTCTTATGAAGGATTGATCACTAGGTCCTTGGTTAGACTATAGTTCATTATCCATCCTTAGTTTCTTTAACAAAACACAATAACCTCTTAAACCTAACCATTGGACAAGAGAGAATTTGAGGATCGATGGGTTTGTATTCAAGGTAAGTATTCCTAACTCTTACTTCTCTATTATTAGTAGATAGATTTGCATGTATAATAGCTTATTAATGTATTGTATCTCCATGCTTAGTATTACCTCTACATTAACTTGAGTAGAGCTCTTATTTACATGTTTATTTTTTATGTCTATCCCCCATTTGTGCTATAATATTTAGTGAGAACTATATTAGATTTAATTTACTTTATTATTGCATTGAATTATCAAGCCTTATCTAGGCTTATTATGTGGTGTTGCTTGACAAGATGCTTTGAAACCCTCTCTAGTCATACTATATGATAAGATATACCTTAGGTAGGTTTAGCAAATCTATATTAGTCATGACCATAATTATCTAAGTATTTCTAGCAGTATAGTTAGCTAATTTATCTTCTCTAAGCTAGGATTGATTTGTAGATCAACTTCACTTTTGCTTACATATATTCTAGTGAACCTAATATGAAGTAACACTTGTAGGTTTTTAGCCTTCATTTTTAGACTAATGAATCAACTATGTTGATTCAATACAATATTTTTTGTGTAGGTATCAGTACTTAGTCGATCAAATTAACTTAATTCAATTCCATGTACATGTCTTTCTCTCTTATAAATATCTAGATCGATTTGATCAACTTAGTTTTACATTCTTTGCACATCATCTTCTACTTCATCAATCTAATCAGTATAGTTAAGGCATCATTTTAAATGTTTTGCAACTGAAGTGAGCCTATTGATCTTATTTAGCTCTCTAAGATCTAAATTTTCCCTATTAGCATACTAGATCGATCCTATCAATTTTATTTTTCATAATATTTTTCAAATTTTACAAATTATATCTAGAATACTATATCAATCCTATCGATAAATTTCTTCTAGTTATTTTTAATAATTCAATTTATATAAATGTAGTCAATTATTTCAAAATTATTTTAACATCTTATTTTGTAGGTTCAATCCCTCATTTGGACTACACAATTTAAAAACAACAATTCATCAAACTTAATATATTTCTAAAATCAATCAAAAATCAAATAAAATCAAACTAACTTCAAGTTCATTCTAACCAGCTTAGTTATTTCATTTTATTAATTTTAATCAAACTTCAATTCTATTTTTCTAGTTTTTTAGTTCTATAAAAATTGTCACCTTATAGTAAAATAAGTTAACTCACTCAAATTAGATCTGAAATTACTTCTTACCCAAGAAACTCAATCAACTTGTTTGAATACATTTCTCTAGACTATCTTAGAATAGATAGAGTTGACCAAATTGACTTTATTCTATACTATTTGTTAGAGGTATAATCAATGAGAGGGGGGTGAATCAGTGATGTAATATATTTCAAACTTTAAAAGTAATCCTTTAAAATTCTTAATCAATGACCAAAATCATTCATAAATCATAAAAGATGTTCATAACAATGAATAAGAAATATGATGCAAAATCGCACACATAATACAAGATCTACGTGGGAAACATTCCTGTAGAATAAAACCCACTCTCAAGCCTACAAACACATGGACTACTTATCCTATAAGATGATCACAAACATGATACCTTTTAGTGAATCACCCACTTCACAAGGAGAACCCATTCCTAAGTATGAACAAGTACCCACTTTTTATAGATGTTCAGCACCCACATAACACCGTATGAAATCAATAACTCCAAAACTCTAATTACACTCAATCTAATTAGAGAAACAATGTATAACTCCTCTCTTTCACTCTTCACACATACTCAAACTTTATCATATAAGCAGTGCATCCAAATACTTCTTTTGGATCACTCTAGGTTTATTCACTCATCCACAATCTACTTTGTAGTTTAGTCCATCCACTGAGCACACTCACTCTGATCTCTTTTCTTCATCTCTATCTTTTTCTCTCTCAGCACCTTCACATAAATTCTAGAAACCATTTCCTTGGTCTCCACTCTTTATAGATTCTTTATGAATATCAACTTCTAGGTCATCTATAATACTTACCTTAACCCTTAAGACATATAACATTCTAACACATAGCTCAATACCATCCTCACAGATCAACCATAGCACCCATAGGTCACACTTAAGTAGCTACACCTTTCAATTAGGCCTTAGTATCCATTATAGGTCTCATAGAGACCTATTACCCCTTTTGGTACTTCATTGAGTTAAACAAGAACACAATATCACTTTCAAGTACATGGGTCCACTCCATATGACCTCTAATACATATTCAAATGAATACTCCCACCAAAACACTCTTCTACTAAAGCACAAATTGCTTAAACATTATTATGTACATACAACCACCATGAATGAACATATAATCAAATTTGGAGCTCAATAAACTAATTTTATGGATATCCAAACCTTCTAAATAGATTTTTTTGAATGTGCCTTAAATTCCTCTACAACTTTGCTTTTTGCACCACCATGAAATTCATCTTAGATCAAAATATATAGCTCAAAAACTATAGACTATTTTCCCTTATTAATTTGAATATTCAAATTCTAACAGTCACTATGTAAATGTTGAACATCAAAGACTTTTATCTCATCTCATACTCCTTGGAAACTTTTAACAAATATGCATCATCAATCTCCTTGGAAGTAGCCTATTATTTATCTTGAAACTCTCACATTTGATCTTTGATTTGAGATCTCATGATTGTGACACTTAGCAGTTTTGTATGCCTTCTACACAATTGACTCTTTGAGTCAACATACACCATCGATCTCTATCTTTAAAAACACCTATGAACTATTGATTTTCTATCAAATCAACAAGATAGAGACACATGTCACTAGTATTTTTAATCTTAGGAACCTTTGACAATTTGACTTCACATGCACCATTGGATCACAATCTAGATTATGAATGCTCACCATTAGATCTACTAGCTATATGACCTCAAACTTCAACATAGTTAAACTTGACGATCTTTGTCTCATCATAGTCTGCAAGAGCAACTTTGAAGGTTTATAACTTAAGCTAGAAAACACTTCAAGAGTCCAAATATTTAGGGTACCTTCTTGGTACTATATAAAACATCTCCATGAAATCCTTTGACCTCAATTGAATTTTTGAATACCTAAAATAAATGCACAAACTTTTTAGTTCATTAATATCTACATGATGTGTAGTGACAATCTAGCTTCTCTTAAGCTAGAAGATGCATGTTTTTTTTTCCAAATGATCAAGTGACACACCAAAACTTCACCAAGATATCTATGGATGCCTCACAACTTCTTCTTTATCCTTACAGTCCTGTAAATGTGGCATATCTCTCCAAGTTATCAAATATAACATATTTGTCATTCATGCACTAGAACCATATGCTCTCTTTAACATCAATGACCATGGCCAACAATCTCCCCCTTTGTCATTGATAGAAAAACACCCTCATAATGACTTCTTATTCATTTGAACTTCTTCATTTTGATCTTTCTCCCCCTTTGACATTAATGAAAAAGGGTCTCTTCCTAAATGTGCCAATAAACATTCCTCAACATTATGTATGCATTAAAATACTATTAAGATGCTCAAGATACTTACATACTTTAAATCATATGAATTAATTGCTCCCCCTTTGACATGCATCAATCTAAACTTGGACTTATCTTATCCTTGGACCTGACAAACTTCTTATAGAGCTTAGAAATATCCCCCTAATATTATACACATCTCTTTAAGCCTCTCAAACTTTCTAAGTTATATCCCCCTAACTCCATGCTCTATTTGAAAAGATCATTTTCAATAAGTCTTCTTAATGAACTAGGTCTACTAGCAACACTTCAAAACACCGTGAACTCCATGACATACACAACCTGTCAGTTATAAAACTCTAAAACTTTCTTCATGATATTAACAATATGACATCCCATTCTCCTTCTACTCAAGTGACATTTTAATGATTCATAGACAAGGAGATGACTCCCAAGCTTTGTCTTAGATACTCAAATGTGGCCTTTATCAATGGTTTAGTCATAATGTCTGCAAGTTGTTCTTTTGTAGACACATATTCCAATTTAATAATTTGATTATTTAATTTTTCTCTTAATAAATGATATCTAATAGTAATGTGATTAGTTTTTGAGTGCATAACATAATTATTAGAGATACTAATTGCATTAGTTTTGTCACAATAGATAAGATAAGGTCCATTTTGTCTTACCTTATAATCTTCTAAGGTTTGTTTCATTCACATTACATAAGTACACTAGGAAGTAGTAGCTATATACTTAGCTTCTATAGTTGATATAGATACAAAGGTTTGCTTCTTGCTTAGTCAAGCCACTAATAATTCACCCATGAAGAAGATAACACCACTGGTACTCCTCTTATCATCTACACATCCTGCCCAATCTACATCAGTGTATGTCTCTAGAGTAAATTCTTTACTCCTGGGGTACCATAAACCATCTCTAGTGTGCTCTTGAGATATCTTAATATCCTTGTGACTCTTTCAAGTGATATTCTTTTGGGTCAGCTTGAAACCTTCCTACAAGGCCCACTGCTTGCATGATATCAGGCCTAGAGGTAGTAGATTATAAGAGACTTCCAATCATGGATATATATAAATTTTGATCAAATTTTGGTGAGTCATCTTATTTACTTAACTTGCATATAGTGATCATTGGAGTACTCATTAGCTTACAATCCAACATGTCAAACTTTATTAGTATATCTTTGATGTATTTTGCCTATGAAATGAATATCCCTTCATTAATTTGGTTAATTTACAATCCTAAGAACAAATAAAGTTTTCCCAGCATTGATATTTAAAACTCAATATTCATAACATATACAAACTCTCTGCTTATGTTGTCATTGTCAGAACCAAATATTATGTCATCAGCATAGACAACTACTAGTAATTAATGAGTGTCATCTATTGTGATATATATATATATATATATATATATATATATATATATATATATTACTATCGAATATCCCTCTTTTGAATCCTTGGCTCAATAAATACTTGTCTAATCTGTCATACCAAGATCTAAGAGCTTGTTTAAGACCATATAAATATTTTTTTAGTTTGTAAACACAATCTTGATTATTTTTCATTAAAAAACCTTTAGGTGGCTCAATATAAACTTCTTCATCTAAGTTACCATTCAAAAATGCAGATTTCACATCCATTTGATAAACATTAAAACTTTTGAAGCTTGCATATGACATAAATATTCTAATTACTTTCATTCTTGCTACATGATCAAATGTCTTATCAAAATATATCCCTTCAACTTGAGCATATCCTTTACACACTAGTCTAGCCTTATTTCTTGTGACCTCTCTTTTATCATTCATCTTGTTTATGAAAACTCACTTAGTTCCTATAACATTTGTCTTTTAGCCTAGGAACCAAATCCCATGTTTCTTTTTTTACTACTTGATCACATTCTTCCTTCATGGAAAATGTCTAATTATCATTTTTTCTAGATTATAATAAAGTTTTAGGTTCAATCTTGGATAACAAAGCTATGTCTTGTTGATTCTAATTGATCAACCTTCTCCTCCTAATATGTAAACTAGCATTAATATTTCTAATAACTTGGGAAACTAGATTATCCTTATGTATTCTCTTAGAAGGGGCTTTAGTATCTTGTCTTACTTCTTCCTCTTCATCATCTGATTGATCAAGTATGCTTTCATTATTTGAAATAACATCCACAGTAGTGTCAGTTATCTAAAAGCTAGGCTTCTTGATGTCACTTACCTCTTCAAATATCACATTAGATATTTTAATAAATTTTTGGAGTCTCTTATTGAAACATCTATAAATAGAACTTATGGAGGAATAACCCAAGAAGATGCGTTTATCAAATCTTGAGTCAAATTTTCTAATATTTTCTTCATTCCTCTTGATAAAAAACTTGTTCCCAAACACTCTAAAGTGTTTAACATTAGCTACCCTATTTCTCTATATATGGAGTCTTATCACCATTTTCTCTGACTTGGCATCTATTTAAGATATAAACAAAAGTATTTGTAGCTACTTCCCAAAAACCATCTAAAAGTTTGAAACCTTGAAGCATGGTTCTAGTCATCTCCAGGCTAGTTCTATTTTTCATCTCAACTACCCCTTTCTGTTGGGGTGTCCTAGTATCAAAGTATTATCTTCTAACTCCTTGTTCCTCACAAAAGTCATCAAACTCATAAGATAAAAATTCACTTCCTCTATTTGAACTTACACACTTGATTCTAGATCTTTTTTCATTTTCAACAAGAGTTTTAAATGCTTTAAATTTCCCAAAAGCTTCTGATTTCTATTTAAGAAAAAATATCGAAGTCATTCTAGTGAAGTCATCAGTTAATAAAATAAAGTAGATATTACTTTGAATGCCTTGAGTTCTTATAGGTACACAAAGGTCTATTTGGATCAACTCTAATGGTACTATAATAGAATGTTCCTTAGATTTGTATCTTCTTTTGATTTGATTTGCATGAAGGCATGCCTTGAAAAGTGTATAAGGAATCTTAGTGATTTTAGGCATATGCCTCACCAATCCTTTTGAACTAATCCTTACTAAATTATCAAATTGAATATGTCCAAATCTTCTATGCCAAAGCTAACTTTCCTCTAATTGATTAATGAAGAACTTTTTTTTGTTGGATTCATGGAACAAATACAAGTTATTATTTGCCTTATGAATGTTTGTAACTAATTTTATAGACTTTAAACTTCTCACTTCACACCCTTTGTCATGAACATTCACAACATTTCCTTCTTTACACATTTGGCTAACACTTAGAAGATTATGTTTCAAACCTTTTACATATATAACATTTTCAATTCTAATATGACCATTATCCAAACTTATAGAGCCTTTCCCAAATATGTTATCATAATTATTGTCACCAAACCTTACTGAACCTAAATTATGTTTCTTGAGAGAAATAAACTTACTCTTATCTCCTATCATATGACTTGAGCATCTACTATCTATGTACCATTTCTTGTTTTCATCCTCTTGAGTATGTAAATTAGTTTGTACAAACATGGATTCTTCCTTTGATTCCAACTCCTTTCTTTGAATCTTGGTTTTGTCTTTCTTGAACCATTTGATGGTGCCAAAAACTTGAAAGTCCTTTTCCTAAAACTCCCTTTTTCAATACTTGGATATATGTTCTTGTTGATTATTTTTATAGTAGAGAACCATATTTCTTATCCTTGGAGAGTAAGTATGGTACTTATATCTATGACCATATTAATTACAAGTATAACAATGTCCATTGAAAACATAACTATATATGTTAATGTTAATCACTCTTTTTGTTTGATCATAAATACCCCAAGACATATCATCCACATATTCTTTTGTAGAGCTAGATTTATGCTTGTCTTTAGATAAAAGAGAATCAATATAAGTCATAAATTTACCTTATAATTGATCCATTATTTTATTAAAAAAATTATCAACCACAACCTAAAAATTTTTTACTATTGCTTCTATTGTTCTTGTTTGTGTCTTCACACTATCAATGCTTGCAACCATCTCATGACATATAGAGGAAGTTAGGCCTGAACATATTATGTTATTCAATCTTTCAAAGTTTTCTTTTAGACATTCATATTCTTCCCCTAAACATTTGAGTTCTGATAAAGCACATATTAGTTCACCTTGAATAAAAATCTCATCCTCTTTTTCTTTCATTGTACCTATGATCACTTTCAAGTCGTTAAACTTGCAATGAAGGTCTGGATCTAATACCAATTATTGGAGGTAAAATCACTGAGAGGGGGGGTGAATTAGTGAAGAAATATTTTTCAAACTTCAAAATTAATCCTTTAAATTTTTTAATCAATGACCACAATCATTCATAAAGCATACAAGATGTTCATAACAATGAAGAATAAAGATGATGCAAGATCACACACACAACACAATATTTACATGGTAAACCCTCTTGGGGAATAAAACTCACTCTCAAGCCTTCAAACACATGTATCACTTGTCCTATAATATGATCACAAACATGAGACCTTTTAGTGAGGCACCCACTTTATAAGGAGCACTCACCCCTAAGTATGAACAAGCACCCACTTGTTCTAGATATTGAGCACCCACACAAAACCTTATGAAATCAACAACTCTAGATCACTAATTACATTCATTATGATAGGAGAAACAATGTATAACACCTCTCTTTCACTCTTCACACATAGTCAAACTTTCTCATACAAGCAATGCATCCAAACACTCCTTTTGGATAACTCTAGGATTCTTCTTTCATCCTCAATCTACTTTGTACTTTAGTCCATCCACTGAGCACACTCACTCTTATATTTTTTCTTCATCTCTATCTTATACTCTCTCAACACCTTCACATCAAGTTTATAAACCATTACCTTGGTCTCCACTCTTTATAGAGTCTTTATAAATATCAACTTCTAGGTTGGCCGTAATACTTGCCTTAACCCTTAAGACATACAACATTTCAACACATAAATCAATACCATCCTCACAAGTTGACCGTAGCATCCATGGGTCATACTTAAGTAGTTATTTCTTTCAATTAGGCCTTAGTATCCATTATAGGTATAATGGATACCTATTACCACTTTTATCACTTCATCGAGCAAAAAAAGAACACATGATCACTTTCAAATACATGGGTCCACTCCATATGACCTCTAAGACATCTTCAAATGAACACTCCTACCAAAACACTCTTCTAATAAAAAATAAACTAATTAAACATAATTTTTTACATATAACCACCATGAATGAACATATAGTCAACTTTGGAGCTCAATAACTTTGAATGTATAGATAGTCAAACCTTCTAACTAGATTATCTAATGTGACTTGAAGTCTTATATAACTTTTATTTTTACACCACCATGAAATTCATCTTGGATCAAAAGATATAGTTCAAAAATACTAGATTGGTTTTCCTTAATTAATTTAAATATTCAAATTCTAATGATCACTATGTAAATGCTAAGCATCATAAACTTTGACCTCATCTCGTACTCCCTGGAAACTTTGAATAAATACACGCCATCGATCTCCTTAAAAGTAGTTTGGTCTTTATCTTGCAATGCTCACCATTGATATTAAATTCAAGCTCCTATGATTGTGCCACTTGGTATCTCTATATTATTTTTGCAAAATTGACTCTTTGACTTGAACCACATCATCGATCTTTATCTATATGAACACCTATGAACCATTGATCTTCTATCAAATCACAAAATAGAGACACATCTTACTAGCACATTTAATCTCAAGAACCTTTGTTAATTTGACTTCACATGCACCATTGGATCATAATTTGGATGATGAACACTCACTTTTAGATCTACTGACTAGATGACCTTAGATTTTAACATAGTTAAATTTGACGGTCTCTAGCCCATCATAGCCTATAATAGCAACTTTGAAGGTTTATAACTTGAGCTAGAAAACACTTCAAGAGTCCAAATATTTAAGGTACCTTATTAGCACTATATAAAATATCTCTATGAAATCCTTTGACTTCAATTGACTTTATGATTACCTATAATAAATTCACAAACTTGCTAGTTCATTCATATTTTCATGACGTCCAGTGACGGTCTGGCTTCTCTTAAGATAGCAGATGCATGTTTCTTTTTCCAAATGATCAAGTGACACACTAGAACTTCACTAAAACATCTATGGGTGACTCATAGCTTTTTCTTTATTTATATAGACTTGAAAATGTGACATATCTCTCCAAGCTATCAAACACAACTTCTTTACCATTCATACACTAGAACCATATGCTCTTTTTGACATCAATGATAACCTAAGACATAAATGACCATGCTCAACACTATTTTCATATTAGATCAATCTAATTGACCTAATATTGTGTCGTTCTCAAGCAAAGAAAATTAACTCACATTGGTATTAATTAATTCACCTTTCATTTATTTGTTTGCTTTCTTAGAGTAGTGCACATAGTATAAATAGGAAGGTTAATTTACCAGATTAGTTATTTTTTTTCTTTCACACACTACCAAATCATAAAATATTAAATAAATATTCAAAAACTTCTACCTAGGTCTACCTACTTGGATTTTATCACCAAGGGGGGAGTCAACTTGATTTTATAGATGAGTATAAATAAGTGGTTAATGATATATATTGGCAAATCATCTAACACCCTTATCATTATAAGATTATGAAGTGAGGGGGTAGGCCCCAATACCAATCTAGTACCATAACCAATATAGATCCCTTTCAGCCATAACATACCTAAAACAAGTTTTAGATTACCACTTTTAATTCTTTTATGAAGGTAAATGCCCTATCACATTTTAAAACATAGTTTAAAAACATATATTAATATTTGTTCTTTATATTAGCATTCATATTTTAGTATTTTTTCATGATGTTTTCCAATTGTATTTTATATTTTAAAACTTGTATTAATTAGCATTGGTATAGGTTTTTTGGTGTGTGATATAACTAGATTGACTTAATCGACCTAGTCACATGTGTGTTTATCTTATTTTACTATAAAATTACTACTTAGTTTTCTAGATTTATAACATTCTAAATTTTTCCTACCTACATAACATAGTCAACTTAATCTGTTATAGGTTGCTCTACTTATATTCCTATAGAGCATAGTTGACTCAATCTATTATAAGCTATTCTATTTGTATTCCTACAAAACACAGTCAACTCCATCTACCTAGTTTCCCATAGAGTTATTTTATTTATCTTCCCATAGAACACAACTGACCTGTTTGATTCTATTTCCTGCTAGATGTCATGTTTACCTTCTCACAGAACATAGTAGACCCATTCAACCTAGTATAATAATCAATTTGACCTCATTTTTAGTGTTTAGCTTCCCCATTTCATCATGAAACATTTATATGATAATTTCATAGAGAAAAATCAAACTAACATGATGAATTTTATCAATCTTAACAAATATACTAAGCTAAATTTTTGGTAACTAACCCAGATCAAAGTAATATTCATGTCACCACTAGAACTACCAACTACAGGACTACTCCATTTTTTCATCACTTAATCCCTTATATATACAGATGGTAGAAGATGAAAATGATCTTAAATACATGTTTGAAATGATTATTTTCATTAATGAAATTAATCAACATAGAGTTAAGGATCCTTCAGTTATATATAACATCATGATGGAACCTCCTTTTATAGATCCCCATTCACCTTCACCTAGATTTTCCATAGGATTTAGGGCGAGTCAATTATTTATTCCTCTATTCATTTACCATCTATAATATATCCTTCTAACACTATGATTTCATCCTCCATCTCTTCTTTCACATCTATGCCAAGTACTTCTCCTAACATGGCCAGTGTATCTTTTATTGAGCCTACCCTAAACATCCACATTAATAACCAATTCCATTTAACTCATAATGGATATAATATAACTAATACTTCACATGCTACTACTACTTCCCATGCCACTACCACTTCCCATACCACTAATGCATCTCATTCTACTAGTACATCCCAACTTCTTAAGACCTCGTAACATGTTAGTGCTTCTAAAGATACTTATACTATTACAAACTCTCAACCAAATGGCTACTTGTCAAACTAATAATGCAAACCAAATGATGCAAATTCAAAACCACTTATTATTTTTCCAAAATCAACATCAACATACTCAATGGGGAACACCAAATCTTAATACCCCCCACCTCCCTTTATGGATACACATGGTAACCTTATACCTCAACCCCCACTTATTAATAAAACTATTAAACGTTTACAAAATGAACCTCTTATACCTCAAATTATAATCATTGATATAGGAGGTATAATTCCCAATATCACTTATAATGGATCCATGGATCCTACCATGCACTTATAAACTTTTAGAAACCTATATAAATATTGGGTTAAATTTAATACATTCATTACAACAAACTCTTACCAAAAAATCTATCTAGGGATGCTTTAAATTGGTATAATCAACTTAAAACCCACTCCATCACTAGTTTAGAGGACTTGGTTAACGTATTTTTTCAATAATTCCAAACTAATGATCTTCCTGAAAATAATTTAGCCCATTTTATTAACTATAAACAAATAGAACCCAAAACTATGTAATTTTTTATTAAATGATGGAAACCCTTATCTAATAAATCCAAGCATAATATGGTAGATGAGAACATCTTCCACTTATTCACTAATGATCTTCATCATAAATTACAATACCATATTAGGACTCTTTCCCCAAAATCTTTGGAAGAGGCTATTGACCAAGTTAAATGACAATACTTCACTATACATCATTTTGAACCTTCCCACCCTCCAATGGGAACTCGCATGATTTTAAAATATAAAAATTAACATTCAATAAAATATAGTGTTATGGATACTTATGATTACATACACACCATCCAAGACATCACTCCAAACACTACAATAGAGCATGTTCCTTCACTTTCACCTAATAACAACTCTCATCCTAGTTCCTTATTTCCTTAAAAACATAACACACATGCACATGAACCTCTTTCCTTAGAAAAAATTCAAATTCATCTTGCATGAACCTCCATACAAGACCTTGACCCTACACATCCTATGAAACATTGGTATGATCCTTAAAAATTTTGTTGGTTCCATGCAAGTTGGGGTCATTCCCATGAAACTTATTTCCAATCAAGAAATATTTCTATGGACTTTCTCTTTGGACCCAAATTTGGCCATGAGTCACTTATACATAAACATTATCAAGATTATGAAATATCATTAAAGGATCATGAAACCAAAACTAAAAATGAGGCCTTAAATCAAGCTAATGCTCATCTAGTTATCTACAAAGATCCTCTTCCTAACCATCAAGATAACACTAATAAACCTACCCCTACCACCAATAACATCAAGAGCACCATTTATCATAATACCATTGATGAGAATGTGGTCAAAATAAATAATATGAGGAGATTAGTTTCTTATATTGAACCATACACAGCCTCTAAACATAGTAATTCTCTGACATTTTGCATTGTTCAAGACACTTAACTTACCCATCACATCTCATAGAAATGAGGCATGTGGAACCAATGAACACACAATAATAACCTCCAATAATGAAAATAAACCATAATTATCATATAATTTATACAATTTCTACCCTTCCTTCAACTATGATACCTTAAGTAGATATTCCTTAAACTTCCCACCAACTTTGTTCCATTCAAACACAAGAAACACTTAACGACACAACTACATCACCTAAGATATATCAACCCAATTCAACTAAATATAAACTAAATATCCCTTATCAACATAAATTTCACTACTCATCTAAATCTCCTTCAATATATTTATTATAACATTATGCACCTTTATCCACTATTGCTCTAATGGGTTATTATGAATGGGATCCTATAGCAAAATTTTCCCACGTTTCATCCCAAATTCCTTTCTTAGAGTTTATGCAAAATTTCCCTCACCATCATAATTGAATAATGTAATTAATATTCTAAATGAACATCCCTCATCCTCCACCCATGGGTCAAGAAGCTACATTATCCATATTGGAAGATAACATTATCAACACTGTGAAGAGATGTCTCTTTACATTGATGAAATGGTAGACACTTCCCTTTCACTAAAATTTCATATCTCTTATATGATTCCTAATGATATATTGGTTTGTAGGGATGATACCCCCTCTTAATTTACATTCAAATAGGTGATATCCAAGTTAAATGTGCTTTAATTGATGAAGGATTAGGCACTTGTGTAGATTCCTTGATTTTATTAAAACACTTGAATATATTAAATGTAATCTTAAATCCACACAAAATACATGTCAAGGGTATGATAAAAGATACATGCATCCTATAGGTTATGTTTACCTTCCCATCACAGTTCCTCTCATCACTATTCTTATGAAAATTATGATATTTAATTTTACACTTTCCTATAATATATTAATCTATCAACCTTGGATGCATCGCATGAGAATAGTTGCCTAATCCACATGCTAATGTGTTAAATTTCCCCATAGTGGTGTTATCTATAAGATTCAAGGTGATACAAACACTTAGAATTTTAAATAATTCTAAGAATGAGGTGTTTTCAAAATAACTACCCTTGAACCTTTACCTAACATTCCATTTATTGAATCACAACAATTTAATTATCCTATCAACTCTACTCAAGGTTATAGTGACCATCTTGAATTAATAGGAAACATACCTCCTAACCTCATAGACTCAAATGATGATGAACCAGATGATATAAGCTTAAAGATCAAAATTTTAAATCTCTCTCTTCACATCATTACTTGACTACCTCCTCTTTGACCTCTCTCCCATCAAAAACCTTTGGATGAACTACCAATTAACCTAACTAAAACTACACATTATATTCACCATGCTTCCTCATCTAATAAAATAGTTAATGGATATACTATTGACTTATATACACCTAATTATGATGACGTAAATTCCCTAGATGACCCATTTTTAATTTTATTTGTTCATGTTAAAAATTCAGAGGTGCTTAGATATCATTCTTCCTTATTAAAATCTCTTAGATCTTTTTCTATCATTCTTTATCTTATAGTACCTAATGTTAGTTTTTCCTTTATTTTCCATAGGTTAGAGATGAAGCACACACTTACTACACCTGTATTCACTACTTAACATCTCAGGAGTATGATTATGAACCACACCATGATGGGTCCATACCATTTTTCTATATACCATGATCTTTATATTTTTCTTCCTCTTGAAATGTTATCCACTCTATTTTGACTCGATGCATAGTTAGCCATGCATATGGATGAGCCTAGTCCAAATACCACTCTAGCTTCTTCCTTCTTTGTTTATGGTCTTCTACCATTACCTAAAGCTTGAACCTTTACAAGCACAATGGGTATATAATCCCTATTTTGATATACATAAAAAATTTAGTTACTGGACTAAGGATTTTTGTATACATTAGTAGCAACAGGATTCTTACTCTACCACTAGTAGACCTTTACCATCTAATAATAAAAACATTTTTTATTTAAATTTTACATATAACCATTCTTCTACTCATTACCAATAGCTTAGGTAATACATTAACACATTCCATCCAATCATAACATAGCCTAAAGACAAAATTATCCCACCTCCTACGTTACTTATAGAGTATATCCCTAAATATGGGGAAGTATATTTCCTTTGGCATTAATGAAATACACACCATACTAATAGATGTTGAATACTTCAATAACATCTTTTGAATCTTCCATGGCCTATGCCTTTACTCACTCAGCCTTCCTCTCTATTTCATCTATGGGCCAAGGCTTCTCCTTCCCTTTCACCTACATATCCTCATAGATTTATAGGATACTTGTTATATTCCTAACATTCAGTATCCCACATAGGATGTGCCTCATGATCATCAACATTCTTCTACCAAACCTAATTTTTTTTGTAGAGATGATATGAAAGGAAGTCTTTTCATGACTTTCTACGAAGATTGATGAGACTCTAATTAATGTTAGAATTCAACTACATAAGGATGTATCAGATTTTATGGATGTTATTTGTAGTGTTATTTATCAATAATTGTGATAACATCATGGTGTTCTATAACATTATTTATCACATTATTACATGATTTGGCCTTGATTTATTATTATTTACATATTGCATATGTTGAATTTTATTTCCATTGGGTCTCATTTATCTAGATCTTTCCTTTAAGATCTCTTATGGATTATTTTTATATGGATCTTCATAATTATGGCTTATAAATTTTTTCACATGAATTTCTCTTTCTCTCTTTATACTTTCATGATTACTTCTTATCTTCAATTCAAACAAAGTTATTATTGTGACTTGGTTGTTAAACCCACATCCCTATAATATCTTATATTTATTATATAATTAGTTAACAATCATAATTATCATTGTATCACTATATATAGATCTATTTTTATATCTATCTTACCCCTTTTATTTCACTCCTCATATTAATCACACATACAGTTGAGACTTGAGATCACATACTAGCTTATAGGAAAGCCAAATTATTTAGTCTATCATTTATCAAAGCCAAATTATTTAGTCTATCATCTATCAAAGCCAAATTATTTAGTCTATCATCTATCTAGATATTTTACTTCCTATAACCAAAACCTAAAGCTTATCTATGTGTGTCACTTTTATCATTCATTTTTGGTTATCCACAAAAGCCATAAAAATTTAAAAGCCAAATCATTTTAAAGAAAAGGTAAAAAATCAAAATCAAAAATTCAACATCAAAATAACATATGTGATTCATAGCACATATCCTATCCCTAATTGAAGCACAAACTCCACATTTGGATTCATAATAGATCTGCGGTCCATTGGGGTGTGGTAAGCCAATATATTGGGATAGGAGAAATCAAAATTCTCTATAGTTATACCTACTTTCTCACACAAGTACCCAATCTTTGTAGTAGACCAATAACTATGTAAGGTGTTATGAGGAATGGGTAACACATTGTGGGAAGGTGGGTCCATTTTAATTTTATTTTATGTATAACCTTCATGACTTGATCTTAGTAATTTTCTTATTTTCCCATAAAGTTTTATGTCTATAATGAACAAATATCTTTTAAATTTTAGGGTCACTAACCTATTAGTGTATTCTTATATTCTTAGTATGCTTCAAGTCTACTAAGGTTTCATTATGAATGTCTATGCCATGTTATTCCATTCCCTTCATTCTTTACAATAATCCCAATATTCCTACTTGATGAATATGTGTTGTTAATTGATCATAATCCTAGAGTTATCCCATTTATGAGTTATAGTATAATACCTTGGATAGGACTAGACATTCCTCATAAATTTATCCTTATTCCCTAATAATCATATCCCATATTCCACCTCAGTCGTGTTCCATTTTTTATTTGTAATATAATACCATGGATAAGACTAGGAATTCCTCATAAAAGATCCCTAAAAACTTCTATACCATTCGTCACACAAATAACCATCAAATTTTGTTTGTTAAGTTTGATTTTGACATCACACATTTTCCATTTTTGATTTAAAAAAAAATCATACTTCCCATCTAGATTTAGTATGGTTTATCTTGTTTTGATTTAGTGTGATTAATTTTAAAACATATTTGATATAACTATATTCTATTTTATTACAAATTTTTCATACTTCCCATCTTGATTTAGTACAAATTATCTTATTTTGCTTTGGTGCCATCACTTTTCTAACATTTCAGTTCACCTATCTTCCATTTTATTATAAATATTTCATACTTCCCATCTTGATTTAGTATGATTTATCTTGTTTTAACTTGGTGCAATTAATTTTCAAACATTTGATTTAACTTGTTTTTTATTTTGATACAAAATTTTCATACTTCTCAACATAACTTAGTATGATTTATCTTATTTTAATTTGGTATGTTTTTATTTCATTGCTACAAACATTTTCCATTTACTATATTTGCATCTTTTGTTTTGCACATTTCCCATCATGATTTATTGTGTATTGCATTATTCACCTACCTTCTCAAATTCTATGTTTTCTTTTTAACCATGCATGTGTCTCACATAATTCTAGAAGATAAATCAAACATCATATATTTTCCCATAACATATTCATCAAAACTAAAATGCATATACTAGAATTAAAATAACTACATACATCCATACATCCATGATACAAATAAAACTCATAAGCCAAGAAATTTCCATATCCATATATATCAAGAGTTTGATACTGTTGGGTGAATATTTTGTCAACCAAATAACTGGTGAGCAAAATAAGTCTCTTCAACCATAGCATAAGGAGATTGATTGGCCAGATGTGTAGGTTTACTACATCAACAGGGGACAAATCTCTCCTCTCATTAAGGGGAGGTTCCCTATAAGTATGTAGGACCTATATACTATATAAATAAGTAGAAAATAACACTCAAGGGTAGGATACACCATCCATCTCTCTTTTTTTAGAGATGATGTTAACAAACAGAGGATAAAATCTTAGTGGAAATACTAAAGGCACTTCTCTTCTTTCAAAAATGATCTTGCAGGGAACAGTAAGAGTTTTTTTAGGTAGTGATAAGAAACTAGTAACCAAAGGCGTAGTAACCAGCAGACTGAGATGTAGCACAAAGTCTCCACCTCGACTACCCAAGAGTGAAATACGAAGGATAATGAGGGCACAAAGTCATCCCAAAATCCTTTGCACAGGAGCAAAAAGAAAACACACTAAATGTAATTATGGGGGCACAAAGTCTCTCCACGATTAGCTTCAAGACACCTTCCTAATTACTTTCACTAGTTCTACTTTCCAAATTAAATAAACAAGAACACATTCAGAAGACAGACATAAGAACAATCTCCTAAAATGATACAAGTTATAACAACACAAAGTCTACAAATAACTTGTTTTCTCATTCAAATAAAATGATATGAACAACAATATGAGCTCAAAGTCTCAGTATTCACCTTTCAATTTGGGCAGAGTTTTTGCCTCTGTATTGGGAAGATCTCCCTTTGCATAATAAGAGAATTTATAATGTATAGCCACCAAGCAAGGCTTGGCACTCTTTCCCATGGGATGACCCATGTTGCAGTCAATGCCTTTAATGCACCTTCAATTTTGTCTAGAGGGACCATGCCTAGAATAATGTGTTGCCTTAACTATGGCATGTTCATTCATCTAATATGTCTCTTCCTGAGTCTGGATCATCTAGTCATCCCCTCTGACATCTACACAATTATCTATTTTGTCTTTACTCTAAAAGGGACCAATAGGCAACACCTTCAATGTTTAAGGGCTCAAATATTTATTTTGTAGACTATTCCACCTACTAGAATAGCTTCTATGGAGATATTTCCCTCTTTTTCTCTTCCTACTGCGATTTGAGCCCTCGAGCTACCTTTTCTAGCTTTGCTAGCTCCTTACACTCTTCCATCAGTGATTCTTCCCTTTGGTGTTTTGGCCTTTTGCATTTGGGTGTACATTCCATCTTTTAAAGATCAATGGCTATTTTTTCACCCTAAAATTGGTGATCATGGGGATGTCACCGGATGTCTGGATCCCAACGGCTAGATCGTGACGCTCAACTTTGATATCTATCGGCCCGTCACTTTCCTTGACAATTCCTTTGGCTTTCTAAATTTTCCTTCTCAAATGGGAAGAATCCCTTTGGGGTCTTGAGAAAGGCCTATTTTGGGTTGGCAGAAGCCCCCCGCAAGGGTATCTACCCTTCAGGGTCTTTTGGACGGCCTTTGGGCTTTTATTCCTTTGGCGGGCTTTTGTTTCATCAGTGGAATTTTGCTTCTGGCTTTTCCTTCAGACAAAAGTTTGAAGGAATTCCTTTAGACATTTTGTCTAAAGTAAATTTTCCTTTCTCCAGCTTACCATTGGGCTTTCCCTCAAACTTCAGGCTTCATCCTTCGGTTGGGTCAATTTCTTCAGATATTTTGTCTGAAGGAATTCATTTCTTACATTTTGTTCGAACGAAATGGTCCATAATAACTTTTCCATGGGAACTTTTCTAAAGGAATTCCTTTGCTCACTCAACCTTTGAAATGGTCCACCTACTCCCCGCCTACCCTCTGCAAGGGCTGTCTGACCTCCAAGGTTACCTTTTGGAAAAGTTGCAAGGGTCCATTTTGGCTCCTACGTGCCCTCCACAAGGGCACTTGTCCTTCAGGCTCTTGGAAGACCCCTTTGAATATCTCAATTGAAAAAATGGCTAAGTTTTAAACCTATTTCTTTCCTACATAGTTCATAGAAGCCAACCTGTAGAGTCTGTAGAAATGAGTTCATAGATTTGGGGGAGTTCGTAGATGTGAGGAACCAACCTGCAGAGTCTATAGTTTTGAGGCCTTGAGAGTCCATAGATTTGAGCCTACCTATAGAGTCCATAGAATATAAGTCTATAGTTTTCTCTAACTTTGAAAGAGTCCATAGAAATCTAGCTTGTGGAGTCCATAGAAACCATCTGTGAAGTTTTTAGTTCCACCTGCAGATTCCATAGATTTAAGCCTACAGAGTCTGTAGATTTATAAAAAAGTTTTGAAAAATGAAGAACTTGAATGCTCAAAAAAAAAATTGAAAAGGGAAGAGAGGATTTTGTTTAGTTGAACCAAAATAGTTCATAGGTTGTCCCAAAAATTAGTGACATTTTTTAGGACAACAGCTGGCTCCAGTTGGGGAACTTCCTTCAGTTGAAAACTTGGAATAGCTGAGGGGAGTAGAAACCAGAATCTCCAATGCCTTGAAGTATGCCATTGGGATATGGATTCATGCTACCAAAAATAAAAGATCCAAAAAATGAAAATGAAAAACACAAAACAGAACTAAAGACTATACAAATGTACACATGTATACGTGAACTTCTCTCATACTTTAAGAATTGAAGTGATTCAGATGTTGCCCATTGTGAGGCAATAAAAATGGCATTCCATCTTGATAAACTAGCAAGAAACTATTTTGTCCCTAGAATTGGTGATGGGCAAATGGAACTCTCCACCAGGAATCACATTTCTTGTGCACTCCTTTTGTTTCTTTCTTCTTGCCCCATGGCAAGACGTGGTCTTCAATCTAAAAACCATAAATCTTCACTCTCTCGATGAAGAGTTCTTCCTCCTAACTTTGGCACATAGCAGTATGGCCCACTACCATAGCTTGTTGTTCTTCTGATTCAGTCCAGCACATGATTTGATTGTCATCATTAAACACTTGAAAAACCATTGGCTCAGCATCTCCTTTGGTGTGAAGGAGTTTGACACCTTTGTCTTGAGCAACTTTCAACTTGAGTAACAGAGATTCATACTCAGTAGTGTTATTGGTGTTGCTAAACTGCAACTCATGTGAAAGAGGAATAATATCCCCTTGATGAGATATCAACACCATCCCAGCTCTAGCACCGGTAGAGGAATTGCTGCCATCAAATTCCCAAATCCAAACCTCATCAAAAACTGATCTTCTATCATATTTTTCTTCATTAGAGATGGAAGATCTTTTTTCATCTATATTGTGCCCTAATAATTCTTTTGATGTCTCATTTGAATCAATTTTCAGATTTCCACCTACAGGACTTTCATCTTTTGAAACATGAACATCCTCAATAGAC
Source organism: Torreya grandis (assembly GCA_037957365.1). NCBI lineage: Eukaryota > Viridiplantae > Streptophyta > Pinopsida > Cupressales > Taxaceae > Torreya > Torreya grandis. The sequence goes on along the minus strand of JARHVA010000122.1, from coordinate 6,519,114 downwards.
AAAAAATAATTACCCCTGCCTGAAGACTCAAATAAAATTTGAGCTTTAGGTGTTGATGTCTAAGTGACAACATATTTTTCTTCCTTTTTAGGGAGCAGCCTCTTCATGATGCCTTTGACAGGGATCCTCACCTCAGACAGGTCCATGCTCAACTCTCCTCTAACATCCTTGCAAAAATTTCATCCAAGGAGGATGCCATATGATGTTGGGACGTCAGCCACTAGGACAGTCATCTTGATTCTTTTGTCCAGGAATGCTACAAATGCAAATTGAGCATCCTTGATTTGTCCCAGCAATGGGACTTGTTTTTTCTCCATGGAGAATCATCTACCAAATGTCTTGGTTAATGTAAAAACAAGGGATTCTACCACTTTGGTGGGCATGATGTTGTCAGATGCACCGAAATCAATGATGCAGTTGCTTAGCTTGTGACCGTTTATCAATAGGGAAACATAGAAAGGATCTACTTTTCCATGGGCAGTAGGAGGACTAATGACAAGATTTTTTGGGATGGGCATGTTCCTTGGGGGATCATGAGTTACCTTTTTAATCTCTTGTCTTACAGGGATGGTTGTATTCTTCACACACCACCAATCTATGCAACTGCTTAGGATTGGCTTGTAGGAATTCAAATTCAGTCATTTGAATTTTAGTTTTCTTAACATGGTTAATTATGTCAAATGACTGAAATGGACTAGGAAGAGAGGATGGGAGTTCATCATTTTGGTTTTTGAGAGGGGGAAGACTGGCCTACGAATTTGAAGTTGAAGGTGCAGAAATGTTTGAGGCAATTACTTTTTTAGCAACCATTAGGTCCTTTGGTTGGAAAGGTAGAGTGGTTCCATGCTTAGCAATTGAAATAGTTGGTTGAGGTCACTCCTCTATCTTCTCTTTATCATCTTGTTGGGCTGACTAGTTCTTGGACTAGGTGAACACTGTGTATGATCCCTCATCTACTTTACCTTCACTTTTAAGTTCATCCTGATAATTCAAGAAACTAATGTGGGAGTCACCAGTTGATTCTTCTTGGTCTACTGCAAAGAGATCAGTGTCATTTTCTTGATCAAACTCAAGTTAGAAATAAAAATCATGTTCTAATTCTAGATATCCAACTCTTAAGTTGGTTGTAGGCACTTCAAGGGCAAGGTTCCTCTATGGGGGATGAAGACAATTTGTTTGCCCTTGATTCCTGGCAGCATTGCCTTGATACGACTAGTTTTGAAATGTCCTCCTTGGCATATCCTGATAAGGAGCAGACATACCTTGGGCCACTTGTCTTTTCAAGGCTAGCAATTTATTTTCTAGCTTTTGCACCATTTGATCAGTGGTGCCTGTAGGTGGGTATTCCAAAGAGGAAGAGGATTTACCTCTATTAGGATCTCTCTTTATCTTTCCTGCTAAGATAAGGTCATCTTTTACCTCAGTAACCAAGTTTTGAGCAGTAGCAAGGTCTATGTGTCTAGCCTGTCTCAGCAAAAAACTCACTTCAAGTAGTTGTGAGTTGATAAAGAAACACTTGAGATTCTTAGGTGTCAGCTGGGTGATCATGGAAATCCTATTTCTTAGCTTGTCAAAATTAGCAATGAATTCCCTCATAGGTTCATGGGGCTTCTTCTTCATTTGTGTGAGTTGGGTCAGCAAGGCATGTACATCTTTTGTAGGCTTAAATCTGGCTTCAAATTTAGCTTGAAGAGTGTCCTAATCAGTCACTGACTAAGCTTGTATATGGTAGAACCAGTCTATAGCAGTGCCTTGTAGTGTCTTTATGAATAGCCTAACTGTTATGTCTTCATACTCCACACCTATTACACCACAGGCTATGTTAAAGGAAGCAATATGTTCATCAGGGTGAACTTTTCCATCACCAAAAAATTTGAGTAAATTCTTTCTTGAACTACGTGGAAGCTCATGTAGAGGTGGGGTCAAATTTAGTGGACCAATAGAGTTACCCTAGGGGCCTTGAGCCATGATTTTATTATGTAGAAGTGGGATCAAAAATTAGGGTGGAGTATGGATAGGTAAAGCTCTGCTAACAGTAGAAAAAGAAGCTCTGCCTTGTATTGGTGACCTGGTATGGGTACGAGGAAGACTCCTAGTTCGTTGAAGGTGAGGTTGTGGAGGAAACAAATCAAAATTTCTCTGTTGCACCAACTCAAAAATAGGGTCAACAAAACCTTGATATTTTTGGCTTCTTGTATAGCGTGGAGCTATCAAATTATAGGATAAAAATGAGAAATAACTAGTCCTACTTTATGTTGAAGCTTGAGGCTTCAAACTATTGTTCTACCTCAATAGATCTGGTTTGCAGACCAAATTATATAATGGGAATGGATAAGGCTATAATTATAATGGGTAAGACACGGAATGGAGTCACTAGAGTCTATAATGGATAAGGATAAGAACTCCTTGTTCAAATCCCTAGCAGAGTCACCAAAAATTGTTGGGTGAATATTTTGTCGACCAGCTAATTGGTGAGCAAAATAGGTCTCTTCAGCCATTGCATAAGGAGATTGGTTAGCCAAATGTGTAGGTTTACTACATCAACAGGGGACAAATTTCTCCTCTCATCAAGGGTAGGTTCCCTATAAGTATGCAAGAGTTATATACTATATAAATAAGCAAAAAATAACACTCAGGGGTAGGATACACCATCCATCTCTCTTTTTTTAGAGATGATGTTAACAAACAGAGGAGAAAATCTTGGTGGAAACACTGAAGGCACTTCTCTTCTTTTAGAAATGATCTTGTAGGGAACAGCAGGAGTTCTTTAAGGTAGTGACAAGAAACTAGTAACCAAAGGCGTAGTAACTAGAAGACTGAGATGTATCACAAAGTCTCTACCTCGACTTCCCAAGAGTTAAATACTAAGGAGAATGAGGGCACAAAGTCATCCCAAGATCCTTTACACAAGAGCATAAATAAAACACACTAAAGGCAATTATGGGGGCACAAAGTCTCTCCATAGTTGGCTTCATGACACCTTCTTAATTACTTTCACTAGTTGTGCTTTCCAAATTAAATAAACAAGAACACATTTAGAAGATAGACATAAGAACAATCTCCTAAAATGATACAAGCTATAATAGCACAAATTCTGCAAACAACTTGCTTTCTCATTCAAATAAAATGATATGAACAACAATCTAAGCTCAAAGTCTCAGTATTTGCCTTTCAATTTAGGTAGAGTTTTTGCCTCTGTATTAGGAAGATCTCCCTTTGCATAATCAAAGAATTTACAATGTATAGCCACCAAGCAAGGCTTGGCACTCTTTCCCATGGGATTGCCCATGTTGCAGTCAATGCCTTTAATGCACCTTCAATTCTATCTAGAGGGACCATGCCTGGAATAGTGCATTATCTTAACTATGGTGTGTCCATTCATCTAATATGTCTCTTCCTAAGTCTGGATCATCAGGTCATCCCCTCTGATGTCTATGCAACTATCTATTTTGTCTTTACTCTAAAGGGGACCAACATGCAGTGCCTTCAATGTTTAAGGGCTCAAATATCTATTTTGCAAACTGTTCCACCTACTGGAATAACTTTTATGGAGATATTTCCCTCTTTGTCTCTTCCTACTATGATTTGAGCCCTCGATCTACCTTTTCCAACTTTGTTGGCTCCTTATGCTCTTCCATCAGTGGTTTTTCCCTTTGGCATTTTGGCCTTTTGCATTTGGGTCTGCATTCTAGATTTCAAAGATCAACAACTATTTTGTCACCCTAAAATTAATGGTCATGGGGATGTCACCGAATGTCTGGATCCCAATATCTAGATTGCAACGCTCGACTTTGACGTCTGTGGGCCCGTCACTTTCCTTGACAATTCCTTTGGATTTCTATTTTATCCTTCTCAAAGGGCAAGAATCCCTTTGGGGTCTTGAGAAAGGCCTATTTTGGGTCGGTAAGAGCCCCACAAGGGTATCTGCCCTTTGGGGTCTTTTAGATGGCCTTCAAGCTTTTATTCCTTTGGCAAGCTTTTGTTTTATCAGCAGACTTTTGCTTCAGGGTTTTCCTTTAGACAAAAGTTCGAAGGAATTCCTTTAAACATTTTGTCTGAAGGAAATGTTCCTTTCTCCAGCTTACCATCGAGCTTTCCCTCGGGCTTCGAGATTCATCCTTCGGTCAGCTCAATTCATTCAACAAAATTCTAAAGGAATTCCTTCAGACATTTTGTCTAAAGGAAATGGTCCTTAATAACTTTGCCTTGGGAACTTTTCTAAAGGAATTCCTTTGCTTGCTCGGCCTTCAAAACGGTCCACCTGCTCCCCACCTACCCTTTGCAAGGGTTGTTTGACCTCCAAGGTTGCCTTTTATAAAAGTTGTAAGGGTCCATTTTAGCTCCTACATGCCCTCCGCAAGGGCACTTGTCCTTTGGGCTCTTGGAAGACCCCTTTGAATTTCCCGATTGAAAAAATGGCTAAGTGTTGAACCTATTTCTTTCCTACAAAGTCTGTAGAAGCCAACCTAAAGAGTCCATAGAAATGATTTCATAGATCTGGTGGAGTCCATAGATGTGAGGAACTAGCCTACAGAGTCTATAGTTTTGAGGCCTTGAGAGTTTGTAGATTTGAACCTACCTACAGAGTCCATAGAAGCCAAGTCTCTAGTTTTCTCTAACTTTAAAAGAGTCCGTAGAAATATATCTTGTGAAGTTTTTAGAAACCATCTGTGAAGTTCATAGTTCCACATGCAAAGTCCATAGATTCAAGCCTGCAAAGTCCATAGATTTCTGAAAAAAATTTGAAAAATGAAGAACTTGAATGCTCAGAACAATTTTTGAAAAGGGAAGAGAGGATTATGGTCTGTTAAACCAAAATAGTTCATAGGTCATCCCAAAAATGAGTGACATTTTTGGGGACAATAGATACAACATAATACAAAGTAAAAATATAATATCAAACATCTCTATAGGTGTGCTTTATCATGCCTATTAGGTGGTTGAGCCACATTACCCATAGATGCATATGACTGACCCCTCTAAATAGTCTATTGTAATGGGGTAGTCTAAGATCTAAGACCATCAACCTATCCCTATAGATTGGCCACTTTGGCATGCACATGTCCAATCTCTATAGTAGTGGCCATATGAGTAGCGAATTCCTAGGCTAATGCCTATTAGGTTTGTGCATATCCATCTCCAAATCTATGGGGTAGTTTTAGCCCATCTCCTCATGCTTGTAACTCTTAGGATGCCTCTCAAACCAAGTGAAACCAACTAGAAAATGTTGTGTTATATGATATAATAGGATCATCTTTGGTAGTAGTATCATGATGCAATAGCACTCCATCCAAAATATCATTGTGTGCAGCTTAAACTATTGCACCCCATCTGAACTCCTCCTTAGTAGTATCTATAAAATAAAAACCAAATGTACATTAGATCTCACATATATATATATATATATATATATATATATATATATCTAAATATCAAAATCATCTTTCTACACAAATAAAATATACAACTATACATCTAGTGATCTATCCAATACTCAAAACAAAAATCATTACTTACCAACACTGGTATCACCAACCATAGGCTCCCCATCAGCACAAAAACCTAGAACCTCTAATGTAGTTTATCTCTGAGTAGTTATAAATCATGGAACAATAACCTACATATGTTTAGGTCCTCTATGAATCCATCTCTCTATATCCCAGATCTCAGTAGCCTACAATATAGGGTCTCCCTATGTATCTAATACCTCCTACAAACCCTACACCACCTAATGGCACCTCCCCCTCCTCCATGATCATGGGAGAACCTATAATACATGTTTTATCTTAGTATTAACCACATCCATCTCCACATTTTATGTCACTCCCTCCTTAGCCTCTGGTTGAGCGACCCTATACTATTGAGCCTGACCTATCCATGGTCTCATTCACTATGGAAAAATCATAGGTATATCCATTGGTGATCTTGAACCGCCTCTACACCTTAAATCCCTATAATTTTTTGCCCAAATATTTATCACTATTATAAGATTCATTGGATGTTGTAGGCTAAAATATCCAAAAACACAAGAAATAGGGTATGGCTATACCCACCAGGTATAGTGCCCAATAATGCAAATATAACCCAAACCAATAGAAATAGTAGACCAATATGTCCAACTAGCCACAATGTTTGTATATTTCTACCATATAATATCACCATATTTTATTGTCTAAAATGGTGAGGTATGTGACACTGCTCATACTGCATGGTCTTGTCACCACCTAGTCACCCGAGGTAACCTATCGTCCATAGCATGGGAAAACCCAATTAGCTGATACATCAAAAACTTATTATATATCTAACTCTCAAAAAAATCATAGGACCCATGTTCTTCTAGCTTATATGTATCATTCCATATATGTCATTCATAAGTTTTACCCAAATAATTAATCCCAAGTCATACAAATTTCCTACTCTAGAATCAACTGACACAAGGCTATTATGTATAGTGGAACCTTCACATCTAACTTATGATAAAGCACATATGATGTCACAAGCCTTATCATAGCCTTTTATATGTATAAAATATTTTATATATAAACATCAAACAAGTCCACTCATAATATAGCAAAATATCTCTCTGACCCTATTACCCATAGAGCTAAGGCCTACCTCTAAACCTTAGACAATGGGGCATCATAGATCAAAAAAGTACTTATGATTGGTAATATAGTTAAATCATGGACATCATCTAATGTTCACCCCACCTCTAGAGTATTCTCATCCACCTCTCATCAAAAAGTGTAGGTTAGTCCCTCCCATGCTTCAAGGAACATGATGACTAAGTCAAAACTCATAGGGATCTAACACATCTCCATAATTCCTCCAAACCTTAGAGAAGCTATATGTGCATGATTATCATCTAACAATCTCTCTAGCATGTTTAGAAAACATGTTGCATCCATTAGGCACTATAATCTCCATTGCCTTTATAAAATTCCAAACAACATATAATTATAAATGGGGTGAAGGATGTGTGTATATAGCCTGATTTGACCCTAAAACCTTTTAGAGTTTTAGTCAACACAGTCAACCCAGTCAACCTAGTTAGCTAAGAAATAGAGAATTTAGGTCTTCGATTAAGTTGGTTTGGCCAACTTAGTCGCATAACATGCTCAATTCCCAGAACTAAGCCCACCCAATCAACTACATTCAATAAAGTGATAAAAGGGGTTTTATCTTGGATAGGGGTTGAGGTGGTGAATTATTTAGAGAAGAGTGTAATGGAGGTGTCAAAGCTTAGGAAAATGTATAAGATAGGTTTGTATTAATTTTAAGTGGAGGTATAGGGAATAACAATCTTGCAAAGCACTAAAGTCCTACCCACCCCTTTCTTGGTGCACCCTTTAAGACATGCACTTAGAGAGGTTGAGACTCAATGGGTTCTTGTAAGAAAAAAAGCATAAATAATTGATAAAGTTGAAAAACATTATATGTATACATATTCCCCACTCAAATATCATCATGTGTCACGTATTTATAACACAAGATGGTGTTTTAGGAAAAGAGCATAGCAATAAAAATGTTGACATAAATAAATTGTAGTATAAAGTAAATAAGATAATTAAAAGGAAAGAATTATAAAACACATACCTTTACTTACCTTAGTGTTGTAGAGTATAAATGATGTTAGAGAAATTGAGAGGCATCTAATATAGGGAACATAGGTAAACTTCTAAAATAAGGTATATTTTGATTCTTTTACAAAAATATATATAGTATGTAGAAAAATGCTCCACAAGGTTAGGATTCCAGAACATCTTACAATTTGGAAAAAGATCTAGTAGAAATAAAGTTATGATCAAAATTTAGAATCTGATTGTAAATAATTGACATGTAAATAATTTTGAATGGTAAATATAAATAGGGTAAAAAATTAATTTCTTTTGTAATTGTACTATTCTAAGAAAATAGAGCTCTAAGAGACCTAGAGGAACCTAGAGAGCGATAATGGTGAAGAGATGACAAGTATGAGATGGAGGACACCTAGTGGTGATAGTGAGTGCAGCTTAGGTAAGTGATGCATTGAATTCAAAATTTTGGTGATTTTTGTTTAAATGTTAAGCTAATTGTGAAAAATTAGACTTTAGGGGAAAATTATGTAGTGAAATTGACCCTAGGATTTTTGTAGGTACAGTAAGAAGTAAGTGGGTCAACAAGTAGGAAGTGGTAAAATAAATAAATGCCTAAGGCATTTATGGTAAATATTATAAAATTCATAACCTTTGTTGAATAGATTTGACCTAACCAAATCAGTTGAAAAGGTGAAGGGTGGTGAAAGGGGGGTCAATTGCATAATCAAGGGTTGACTTACTATAACTCTATATGGCCAACTACATAGTATAGGATCAATTTGTTTGGAATGTTGAAGTGGCCAACTAAATATATCTTGGTTGACTTAGTACTACAAGAGGGTCAGTGATATAGTTTAAAATATGGGCTGGTTGTGTAGGAGAGGGTCAATGTAGTTTATAGAGATGGGTAAGAGGGCTGACTTAGTACAAAAGTAGTCGATTATGTAAAGTGACTTATCCAACTTAGTATAAAGGTGGTCAACTATATAAGTTGATAGGTCTAACTTAGTATAAAATGGTGAACTATGTAGGAAGGGGGGGGGGAGAAAATAGAAAGAACATGTTGATAAAGTAGTTAAATTTTGAAATTAAATATTTTTAGAATGTATTATTTGTTGATCATAGTCATTGATGTTTGGTTGTCATTGATGTCAAAGAGAGAATGTCGTACTAGTGCATTAATGACAAAGTGATCAGATTGATGGTTTGGATAGAATTTTACTTAGTAAGATAATTGATAGATGATATTAATAGTATGGACATATTGTATAGACCCTATGGGATGTCATGAGTGCTTAGAGTGATTATGAAAGTGAATGAAATTCATCATAATAGTCATATGAATATTTAAGCTCAAGTAATCATCTTGATAGATAAATTTGAGTGAGCAATTGATGATGTCATTTTCACACATGTGAGGTTGTAGGAGTAGCTTGATATATGGATAGATTCCCCTATGTGAGGAGATCATATGGTTCAAATTTTAGGTCTGGACATTATTAAGGTACAAAGTTGGCTTCTTAGATAGAGTTTACCAAGTTCTTATACTTAGCCAAATTTGTGATATTGAAGATCTATGATGAAAATTTAATCAAATCATAGATCTAATGGTGAGCATTTTTTCTGGTCCGACAAGGATCCAATAGAGCAAATGATTTTATCAGACAAAGATTAATTACATGTGTGAAGTCAATATGTCAAAGGATGCTTAGAAAGCATGTGATAGTAACATGTGTCTCAATATCGTTAAGTTGATAGAATATCAATGAAACATGAGTGTTCATATATATGGATATCAACAGAGTGCATTGAGTCAAATAGCTAATGTGTATAGAAGACATGTAGAGCTACCAATTGGCATGATCAAAAAAGGATGGATCTAAGTTCTATGGTGAGAATTATAAGATAAAGACAAGACTACTTACAAGGAGATATAAATAGCATGTTTGTTCAAAGTTTCCAAGGAACATGATATGAATTCAAAGTGTATGATATTTAGCATTTACACGGTGACTGTTAGAATTTCAAATTAATGAGGGAAAACTAGTTTGTATTTTTTGAGCTATATCTTTTGATTCATGATGAATTTCATGATGGTGTAAAATGAAAAGTTATAGAAAAATTCAAGGTACATCTATAAAATATAGTTATAAGGTTTGACTATATATACAATTGAATTTATTGAGCACCAAATTTGACTATATGTTCATTCATGGTGGTGATATGAACATAATATTGTTTAAGCAATTTGTGCTTTAGCAAAAGATTGTTTTGGTGGGAGTATTTATTTGAAGATGTCTTAGAGTTCATATGAGTGGACCTATGTATTTTAAAGTGATCTTATGTTCTTATTTTGCTTGATGAAGTGATAAATTGGGAAATAGGTCTCTATGAGACCTATAAGCAATACTAAAGCCTAATTTAAAGGCATGGCTACTTAAGTGTGACCCATAGATACAATGGATGACCTATGCGGATAGTATTTATCTATGTGTTAGCATAATATAAGTCTTAAGGGTTAAGGGAAGTATTATGGCCAATCTATATTTTGATATTCATGAAGACTCTATAAAGAGTGGAGACCAAGGCAATGGTTTCTAGACTTTGATGTGGATGTTTTGAGAGAGAAAAAGATATAGATGAAGGAAAAATATCAAAGGGAGTATGTTCAGTGGATGGACTTAAGTATAGATCAGATTGATGATAAGAGAAGAAGCTTAGAGTGATCCAAAATGGGTATTTGGATGCATTGATTGTATGATCAAGTTTGATTATGTATGAAGAGTTGAAAGAGAGGTGTTATACATTATTTATCCAATCATATTGAAAGGCAATTAGAGTTTTGGAGCTAGTGATTTCATAGGTGTTGTATGGGTGCTCAATATATAGAATAAGTGGGTGATTTTTCATACTTCAAGGTGGGTGATCCTTTTGAAGTGAATGATTCACTAAAAGGTCTCATGTTTATGATCATTTTATAAGACAAGTAGTCCATGTGTTTGTAGGCTTGAGAGTGGGTTTTATTCTCTAAGAGGGTTTCCCTCATAGATATTGTGTTATGTGTGTGATGTTTCATCATATCTCTTATTCACTATTATGAACATCTTGTATGATTTATGAATTCTTATAGTCATTAATTAAGAATTTGAAAGGATTACATTTGAAGTTTAAAATATCTTGCATCACTGATTCACCCCACCTCAATGATTATACCTCCAATAATTGGTATAAGAGTAGGACCTTTATTATAATTTTAACCACTTAAAGGTGATCTAAGGTACAATATGGTAAGTCCATAGAAGCAAGGTTTATCTAAAAATCAAGTGCCATTATTTAATGGGTCAAATTATGCTTTTTGGAGTGCAAGGATGAAGATATACATCATGTCTCTAGGGTTTGATACTTGGAAATCTATCATAGATGGTTACACTAATCCAACTAATCCTCCAACTAGTGATGTTGATAAGACATTGAGTGAAAATAATTATAAAGCTATGAATGCTATCATTTGTGGTCTATCTGAGGCTGAGTTCACCAAAGTGATCCATTGTAAGTCTACCAAGGAAATTTGGGTCAAAATACAAACTATCCATGAAGGAGACTCAAAGGTAAAACTAGCTAAGTTGTAGACCTACCAAAGGCAATTTGAAGGTTTCAAAATGAAGGAAGAAGATATTATGGAATCTTATCTTTTAAGGGTTGATGAGGTAGTAATCATGGTCAAAGGTCTTGGATAGGTGATTGATGAAGCTACTATAGGACAAAAGGTATTGAGGACTCTTACACTCAAGTTTGATTCAAAAGTTTTTACCATAGAATAAATTCATGATCTCACTCAGTTGAAGATGGATGAAATACATGTCATCCTTACTGCTTATGAGATGAGAGTTGATGAAGATAGACCTCCTAAGAAGGAAGCAACCTTCAAAGCGATCAAGAAGACAAAGGATAAGAAGAATTAGTTAAGTCTTGAAGATTTTGATCTTAATGAATATCAATTGAAGCCATGATTGCAAGAATATTGAATGTAAGATCAGGTAAGTATGAAAGAAAACTTCCTTTTAAATGTTTTTCATGTGGTAATTTTGGTCATTTTGCAGTTAATTATCCAGGTTTAGACAAGTTTGAACACAAAGAAACTTATAAAGAATCTCATGAGGTTAAACACAAGAAATTTTAAGGTCCTATCAAGTAAAAAAAGTTTTTTAGTAAGAAAGAAGGAAAGAAGGAATAATACAAAGGCAATACTAGCCTTTACCATGAAGAAGATAGTAACTCATCTACAAAAGAAGAAGTAAATGCATCTAACAGTGATGATTATTTTCATAATGAGGACAAGGAGACATTATTCATAGATTTTAGTGATGTTGAAGGTGAATGTTCCTTAAGCAAAGATTTATTTGACAGAGATATCTTAGAGGAAAAATATGAGAAAGTCACTCTTAAAGACAAATATCTAGATACTATGGAAGAAATTAAGCTACTACAAAGAAAGAATAGAAAACAAGATTCTTTGATCAAATCCTATGAAGTGAAAATTAGCCTTTTTGAAGGAAGACTGAGTAATGAAGTCAAGGAGCATGAAGAGATGACACAACATATTGAAATTTAGGTTTGTACTCTTAATCAAGAAGTAAAGAGTAAGGATGAAGAATGTATCATGTATCAATTAGAGATAGAGTCTTTACAAATGAAACTAAATCAAACTATGAGAAAATATATAACTGATGATTTAAATAATAAGGATAAATTGATGAATGTTCTTGAAGATCTAAAGATTGAGAAGAAAAAGAAGAAATAAATGATGTCACAAATCAAGGAATATAAAGATAAATTCAATGTGTATGAAGCAATATTGAATAATGACACCAGGGAACATGAACATATTATCAAGCATCTCAATATTCAATTAGAAACTATGTCTATAAGCCTAAAAGCCAAAGAAGATGAGTGATTAAGGTATGTGATTGAAATTGAGTCATTAAACACTGATTTAGATGATACATATTGTAAGGTGAAGTCATTTTTGAAATTTGAAAAGATCTCAAATGATCTTGATAATATTATGAGTAGCCAAAAGAATATAAGTGATAAAACTGGTCTTGGATACAAAGAAGAACAAAAGTATGTAACTCAAGACAAGATGAAGACTTATGTAAATAAGGACAATCAGACTTTGAAGATCAATCATTAGTCAAGGAATGAAGGTATTGGTAGAATGAAGACAAATTAGATCAGATAACCAAATTCTATGAGGTATGAATATTTCAATGGTCATTGTTACTCTTGTAATCAGTTTGGTCATTGGTCAAAAGATTGTAAAAGATCCTGAAATAATGAATTTGCATTGAATTATGAGAAAAATAATGTCAAGCATGAAGAACATCATAACTAAAGATAGTCAACAATTTCACAAGGAAGTAATGACATCTTGTGCTACAAGTGTTAAGGGTTTGGTCATATTGTAAGTTTTTGTAATATCTTCATCAGGAGACCAAATGATTAGGTACATGAAAAAATTACTAAAAATTCAAGGAATCATCATATAACTTAAACACAAGGTATGTACAATATGAGAAACCTCATTGTTTCAAATGTCATGAGAGAGGTCACATATCAAGGTTTTGCAAGAATGATCAATATTCTACTTCAAAAATAATCAATCCTATCATAAAGAGGAGACATAATGAATAGAGGCCTAAGCAGGTAAATGAAAAATAGGCTAAAAGTTGATTATTTTCCATGATAGAATAGGGAACATGTTCAAGTATCAAGGGACAATCCTTATTTGGCTAAATGGATAAGGAAATCAAGCAAGATCTTGAGATAAAAGAAACAAATAAGGTTGAGAAATCATTCAAAGTCAATTTGAAGATGAGGAAGGAATGAGTTTCAAGTAAGAGCATGGAGATATGGGATTCTCCTAAGTTTTTGGATATTTAGTCCCTCTATGACAAGTGAGTATCCCTACCTATGATTTTTAGGATACATCTGTCATGTGTGGAAGTAATTGTATGTGCTCCAAGTAATGATCAAAATGCCAATAAGTACAAAGGTATGTTATTTTTAGTTTTGATAATATGCAAGGTATGCATTAACTAAGTGGGAGCTAACTCAGTTAGCCTAAGTGGCTTGAAGATGTGAGAATAATGTTAGGGGAGCTTCTAAGCTCTATGAGCAGTTTATCATGTCCAAAGATCAAAGAAGTCCAAGTTTATATTGGTGCATGTTAAAGGGGGAGCAATTGATTCATATTCTTGAAAGTATGTAAGTATCCTGAGCATAATAAATAGTATTTAAATGCATACATAATGTTGAGGAATGATTGTTGGAATGTTGAGGAAGAAACCCTTTATCATTAATGTAAAAGGGGCAAAAAAAATAGAATGAATAAGTTCAAATGAGTAAAAATTATTTTAAGGATGTTTTTCCATCAATGACAAAGAGGGAGATTGTTGAGCATATTCATTGATGTTTGGTTATCATTGATGTCAAAAAGAGCATATGGTACTAGTGCATTAATGATAAAGTAATCAGATTGATGGTTTAGACAGTGTTTTACTTAGTACGACAATTGATAGATGATATTGATAGTATGGACATATTGTAAAGACCCTATGGGATGTCATGAGTGCTTAGAGTGATTATGAAAGTGAATGAAATTCATCATAATATTCATATGAATGTTTAAGCTCAAGTAGTTATCTTGACAGATAAAGTTGAGTGAGCAAATTGATGATGTCATATTTCACACATGTGAAGGTTTTAGGAATAGCTTGATATATGGATAGATTCCCCTATGTGAGGAGATCATATGGTTCAAATTTTAGGTATAGAAATTATTAAGGTAAAAATTTGTCTTCTCAGATAAAGTTTATCAAGTTCTTATACTTAGCCAAATTTGTGATATTGAAGATCTACAATGAGAATTTAATTAGATCATAGATCTAATGGTGAGCATTTTTTCTGATTAGATAAGGCTCCAATAGACCACATGATTTTTTTAGACAAAGATCAATGACATGCATGAAGTCAATATGTTAAAGGATGCTCAGAAAGCAAGTGATAGTAATATGTGTCTCAATATCATTAAGTTGATAGAAGATCAATGACACGTGAGTGTTCGTATAGATGGATATCAACAGAGTGCATTGAGTCAAATAGTTGATGTGCACAAAATACATGTAGAGATACTAAGTGGCATGATCACAAAAGGATGGATCTAAGTTCTACGGTGAGAATTACAAGATAAAGATTTCATATTTCATATTTCACACGTGTGAAGGTTTTAGGCGAAGCTTGATATATGGATAGATTCCCCTATGTGAGGAGATCATATGTTCAAATTTTAAGTCTGGATATGGAGCATAGAAAATTTATTAAGGTAAAAAGTTGGCTTCTTAGATAGAGTTTACCAGGTTCTTATACTTAGCCAAATTTGTGATATTGAAGATCTATGATGAGCATTTAATTGGATCATAGATCTAATGGTGAGAATTTTTTCTAATTGAATAAGGATATAATGGAGTGTGTGATCTTGTCAAATAGAGATCAATGGTGCATGTAAAGTCAATATGTCAAATGATGCTAAAAATATATGCTAGTGACATGTGTCTCAATTTTGTTAAGTTGATAAAAGATCAACAACATGAGAGTGTTCATATAGATGGAGATAAATGGAGTGCATTGAGTCAAATAGTGAATGTGCATAGAAGACATGCAGAGCTACCAAGTGGCATGATCATGGAAGCTAGGATCTAAGATCTACAGTGAGCATTGTAAGATAAAGACTAGGATACTCTCAAGGAGATTGATGGAGCACATTTATTCAAAGTTTTCAGGGAACATAAGATGAGGTCAAAGTGTATGATGTTTAGCATTTACACAGTGACTGTTGGAGTTTAAATATTCAAATTAATGAGAGAAAATTAGTTTATAATTTTTGAGCTATATCTTTTGATCCAAGATGAATTACATGATGGTGTAAAAGGCAAAGTTGTAGAGGAATTCAACAATCATCCAGAGAATCTAGTTATATAGTTTAAATATATATATAATCGATGTTTTTTAGCACTAAATTTGACTATATGTTTATTCATGGTGGTTGTGTGAACTTAATATTGTTTAAGCAATTTGTGCTTTAGTAAAAGAGTGTTTTGGTGGGATTATTCATTTTAATATGTCTTAGAGGTCATATGGAGTGGACCCATGTATTTGAAAGTGATCTTATGTTCTTTTTTTCCTTAATGAAGTGATAAATGGGGTAATAGGTCTTTATGAGACCTATAGGGTCTACTAAGGCCTAATTGAAAGACAAAACTACTTAAGTGTGACCCATGGATGCTATGGCTGACCTATAAGGATGATATTGAGCTATGTTTTAGCAATAAGAGAAGTCTTAAGGGTTAAGGCAAGTATTATGGCTGACCTAGATGTTGATATTCATGAAGATTCTATAAAGAGTGGAGACCAAGACAATGGCTTCTAGACTTTGATGTGGATGTGTTGAGAGAGTAGAAGATAGAGATGAAGGAAAAAGAATAGATGGAGTGTACTCAGTGGATGGACTGAAGTAAATAGTAGATTGATGATGAGTAAAGAATTGTAGAGTGATCCAAAAGGGGTGTTTGGATGTATTTCTTGTATGAGCAAGTTTGAGTATGTGTAAAGAGTTGAAAGAGAAGTATTATACATTGTTTCTCCAATAAAATTGAAAGGAAATAAAAGTTCTCAAGATATGGATTTCATAGGTGTTATGTGGGTGCTCAACATCTAGAACAAGTGGGTACTTGTTCATACTTAGGGGTGGGTGTTCCTTGTGAATTGGGTGCTTCACTAAAATGTCTCATGTTTGTGATCATTTTATAGGACAAGTAGTCCATGTGTTTGTAGGTTTGAGTGTGGGGTTTATTCTCCAAGAGGGTTTTCTACATTGATATTGTGTTTTGCATGTGATCTTGCATCATATCTCTTATTCATTGTTATGAACATCTTATATGTTTTATGAATTCTTGTGGTCATTAATTAAGAATTTGAAAGGATTACATTGAATTTTGAAATATCTTGCATCACTAATTCACCCCCCTCTTAGTGATTGTACCTCCAACATTATTATGAATTTTTTATTCAAATATAATACAGAGAATCATTCATCTATGTTTCTTTATCTGCTTATCTGACATTTTATGTGAGGAGTCATTATTTAGGGTTTCATCCTTCTTGGAAAAGAAACTTTGTCTTTTGAAGGCTTGAGATTCACTAGAAGGTCTTTGGCTAGAATATAGTCCATTGTCCCTATTTAATTTATTTAAAAATACACAACAACCTCTTACAAAGCACCATTAGCTATGGGATAGGTTGAGGCTCGATGGGTTTGTCTTCAAGGTAAGTATTCCTAACTCTTAGTTTTCTACCGTTAGTAGATATATTTGCATGTTTAATGGATAATGAGTGTATTGTCTCTCAATGTTAATTATTACCTATACATTACCTTGAGTAGAGTTATTTTTTTCATGTTTATTGTTTATGTCTATCCCCCATTTATGCCACAAGGTTTAGTGAGCACTAGATTAGATTTACTTTACTTTATTATTGCATTAAATTGTTGATACCTAGCTAGAGTTATTATGTGGTGTTGCTTGACTAGAAGATTTAAAAACCTCTCTAGAAATACTATATGATAAGAGATCACTTACATAGGTTTAATAGATCCATATTGGTCATGACATTGATTATCTAAGAATTTCTAGTAGTATAGTTAGTTTATCTTATCTAAGTTAGATTGATTTGTATATCAGCTTTACTTTCCATTGCATACAAAAAGCATTAAAGAAAACTTTGAACATGTCTAGTTTAAGTAGATTCCAAGGGCTAGTAACAAGATAGAAGATATAATGATAACAATTGGCTCATTGATAAAAAACCATAGATCATGTCCTAAACTACAAATTCCTTATTGAACATCTTTTGAAACTAGCTCATGTTCATTCAACATTTGATATGGTATGTGATATTTTTGGTCCAAGTTCACCTTGGTACCATGATTTATATGATTACCTCCATGACCACATTATTCCTATCAATATTTCCCACAATCAAAAAAATAATTTATTTATAATACCTCATGTTATACCTTACTCGGTGCTACACTCTTTCGTAGAGGTTATGATGGAACTTTGGTTTGTTATTTAATTTCAACAAAATATAATTTAGTGCTTAAAGAATTGAATGAAGGTATTTATAGGGCCCACACTAGTGAAATGGTCCTTTCCAAAAAAATTATGTTTATCAAGTATTAATGACCCACTATGAAAGTATATGTATGTATGTATATCAATAAATATGTGCCTTGTCAAAATCATGTTAACCTAATTCATGCTCTAACATGATCACTTCATATTATCACTAATCCTTGGTCAATTTTTATGTAGGGACTTGATATTATAGGTAAAATCAATCTTGCTTATTTAGATGGCCACAAACACATTCTCATTACGATCAATTATTTTACAAAGTGGGTTGAAGAAATTCTTCTCATTTACATAACCAGTAAGTAAATTTCTAAATTCATTTTAAATCACCTCATTTTCCACTATGACATTCCCTCTAATATCATTTCCAATAATTGCAAGTCCTTTAAAAATAAGGATGTAAAGGAACTATGTGATTGATATCATGTCAAACAATGGTTTTCCACTCCTTATTTTCCCTAAGGCAATGGCTAAACTAAAGAATCTAACAAGACCATTATCAATATTCTTAAGGAGAATGTCAACATTGTTGGCCATGATTAACACTTATAATTATTTCTTGCCCTCTATACCTACCTTACCATTACTTGAACCATAACAAGAGCCATATTACCCACTCTTTGACACTGAAGTTATTCTCCCTATTAAGATCAAGTTTCCTTCCCTGCATATTTCATTGTAGGATATCATCAATGATGAGTATAGAGTAGCTTGAATACAAGAAATAGAACTACTCGATGAAAAATATGTAGTTACCTTGAATAATATCCAATCATATTAGAAAAGGTTATGTCATAGTTATAAAAATCACATCAAACCCAAATATTTTGAATCAGTGATCTTGCACTAAAAGAGAATCAAAAAAATACCAATGTAGAGCATGAAAATAAGGGCAAATTTGAGCCTAATTGGCTAAGACCATTCATTATCATAGCTAATTATGGGTCTAAAACATACATATTGGCTACACCAAATGCATAATAACTAGATGAGCCCATGAATATTATGCATCTTATCACTTTTACACTTGATTTTATTGAACATTATCTATGAGGACCCCTGCTTGGGGGCATGTCTTATCACCTTTCCTTCATTCCTTTTCTAACTATGTTAGTCCCTTTTTTTCCCACATCATGTTACCATCATGATCTTAATTTTATTTTAAAAGTACAATAAATAGATTTGGATGCTAGATTCATAGAAAGATCGAATAGGTGATTTATATTTGTTCATCATCAACACATCCTTGATAGTAGTATCTTATAACACTTCAGCATGGTTTTTCCGCATAGTGGTCCCTGAAATCTCACCTTGTAGCATTTGTTAAGGACTATAACATTATTCTCTCTTTACTATCTTCTTATCCCAGCTTGATGTCGATTAGAGGTATATTTCATTATAGGTGGAATTAAAGTGGCTTGAGGTCTATTTCAACTATGAAGGTAATGCTCAGTTTTTTAGGCTAGCCTAGCCACCCTTATTCCACACTCTCATCATTTTGTGAGTAATGTAAGCTATGTTCTCACTATTTTATGAGAAATTGAAGCCACACACTCACTATTTTTAAATAAATTTAATCTAAACTCACCATTTTTAAATAAATTTAAGCCATGTTTTCACGATTTTATGAGCAATTTAAGCCATGTTCTCACTATTTTTCAAGCAATTTAAACCATGCTCTTATCATTTTATGAGTTAGTAATTTGAACCCCTACCCAAGGTTATTTTTTCCTTTGCTAGATAGTTCCCTTGAATATTTTTTTATATCCCCTTGTACATCTTACCTATTGAATATTCCTATAAATATCTTATTCTAAAAAACCTAAACATCGTAAAATTATAAAAATCCCTAAAAATTAGAAAATGCCAACAGGCCAATAATCTCTAGGAGAGATATAAATCCATAAAATTCAAAAATATTTGTGTGTTCCTAAATCTATTTAAAAATCCTTCATCCACTCATTTTAGTCCTAAAACATTGTTGGGATGTGTCCTTTCCAAATCTACATTGTTTGGGGTAAATTAAATCAATCCAATTCAAGCTCATAATTTTCACACTGTTTGGGGCAAGCCAAGTTCACAGCTTATTTAGTGATGTTTTATTTTTTATTTATCCCCTCTTTCATGTATCCTTGATTTTGGGCACCAGCCAATTATTAGTATCATTGAGCCTATGAAGTGGATTATTTGACTTGGTTAAAAGATAAGATTCTTTTTTGTTATTTGTCATTTCAGTTTGTGTTTACTCGCTTGTTGGCTTACTTGTTTGTTTCCTTTTTTTATTGCCTTAACTTATTCTATTGTGATAATGAGGTCATCATCATGGTTCTCCTTGTCATGCACTTGTATTCAAGTCCATCCATCGACATATGTCATCATTATCATCATGGTTTTTCATATCATTGTTGTATTATTATCATTTATCTATTAGATTGGGGGTCAGTCCTTATGCACATTATAGCCAGGTCATCATGGTGTTTTATACCAATTTTTGTTACATCAAAAATTAATTACTCATATTTTATATATAAATGTCATAATGAAAATGTATACCCTTACAAAATCATCTATTGTCTAATCCCATCATCTCATCATCTTTGACTACATCACACCATCACATTTTCCATGATTAAATCAAGAATTGAAAATTATAGATACATATATGTTAATCATAATGTGCATATCCAACTACGCATATCAAAGAGAGTTATACAATTTTTTAAATAATGTATTATCATCTAGTTTATTCCTCATCATATTATCTCCCAATTTCAGGGAGAAATATATTGGCCTGAGGTCTATTTTGGAATATGTGGGAAGCAATCAGTTACATTCAATTTCTAGGGTCAGTGCATCCATAATTATATAATTTTTATTTAGCCATAATTGTCTTATTACAATCATATCTTTCATTAACTCTGAGCATTCTCATGTGCCTAGTTTTTTGTGGCTTTTGCAATCTTTGAAAAGTCATTATATGATCACACCTATGTGTGCATCATTCATCCTCATCTTTAATATATCTAATATATTCAATCCTTGAGATATGATTTCCAATAAATAAATTAAATTAATTGATAAATTTATCAAAATGAAAATATACCCTACAAGGGCAAACCAACTAAACTACTCAATAATTAAATCTACCCTACTGGTAAAATAATTTAATCAGTGATCAAATCTACCCTATTTAGGAAACTCATTAGTCAATAAATTCTCCAATATTTGGGGTAATCCAATCAATACATATTTACTCTAATTCTAATCTCATATATTTCATCCTCTTTATGGAAAATCAAAGTGTGCAATTTGTTTAGGGATAGATCATTTCTCTAAGCTCATATTTTTCACCATGTTTGGGTTATGTTAAAGTGTGCCACTTAACTTGGGATGTGTCCTTACCAATTCACCATTATTTAGGTATAATCATTTTTATACTCTATTCACATTGAAAATAAAAGTGTCCGAAGATTAGCTCATTTGGATTAATCTCATCCATGGATTAATCTCACTCTTCTTTTTATCTATTTTTTTATTTATTTTTGAGGACCCATCCATTTAAAATATTTTTATAGCCATTCTTTTGAGGGGGAATCATGGCTCATTAATTATTTATTTGTATAATTTTTCATCCTCTTTATGGAAAATTAAAGTGTGCAGTTTGTTTAGGGATAGATCATTTCTCTAAGCTCATATTTTTCACCCTGTTTGGGTTATGTTAAAGTGTGTCACTTATCTTGGGATGTGTCCTTACCAATTCACCATTATTTAGGTATAATCATTTTTATACTCTATTCACATTGAAAATAAAAGTGTCCAAGGATTAGCTCATTTGGATTAATCTCATCCATGGATTAATCTCACTCTTCTTTTTATCCAATTTTTTATTTATTTTTGAGGACCCATCCATTTAAAATATTTTTCTAGCCATTCTCTTGAGGGGGAATCATGGCTCATTAATTATTTCTTTGTATAATTTTTCATCTATCTTTTTGTATTTTTCATTATTTGAGAAGACATTACTTTGCCTTGTGTCTCGCAACACCTTCTCAAATAAGAGGAAAATGTAGACACTTTGTTTTCACCACTTTTGTGTCTAAATTTAAATTGGAATGATTTTCTATAATCACATACAAATATGACTTAAAATCACCAAATTGACCCAATTCTTCCATATACTTGGTGTGCACATTCTAAATCACAATGGTGCATTCTTGACTAGGGTAATACACCATTTTGTATCATTTATTTCTTATACAAATTGAATCAATACTTTGCAAAGGTTATTATTAGGTTAAATGAGCAATATATTAATTAGAAAAATGATATTACAAAGGCTATATTCCTAAAATGGTTAATTAATTACCTAATTGATTAAAATAAAAAGTCTCTAATGTAAAATTCCATGGATTTTTTTAAACTTCTATTTTAAAAAATCAAAATTCATTTGTTACCTCATCTTGGTGATAACACATGGAAAATTCAATGGGAAAGGAGAGGAGTGGAAGAAAGGTCTTACCCTCTCTTACACCTTATTACACACTCAAAAGGGGTCATGATTTCAATTTTATTCCAAATATCTTCCACACTCCAAATTTTCTTAATTGGACCCTCTTACATTTCTAACCTCCAACATTGATGAGGGTGAGGACTCATCCCTGGCCCTCCATTTGGATATCAATATGGATGGCCCTCATCGATTTAAGTCTATAAATTGAAGGTTCCCCTTATATTATAGACAAGCTTATTGAACCTAAATTTACTCTACTAAAATACCCAAGGAACTTCATATTTCTCAAACCAATTCTTAAGCCAAATCAAGTGTAGACAAGGGAAGATGTTGCTATCATGCAGATTTGACATCATCAAAGACCTTAAGTTCTATAATTTGAACACATACCTTTTTTAACCAACAATAAAATTAATTATTTCAAGGAAGGTATAAAATATTTGTGTTTGTCTTCTATTTGATTGATTTTTGTTTAGTCTTGCTCAAACCTAGTGGATAGGCTTAGGGTATTAGTCTCATTTAATCATTTTGATGTGTATTCACTATTGGTAAAACTAACACTATTTATATTCCTCTCTCATAGATATGAGAGATGAAAAATTGCAAAAACTAAATTTGGGTTATGTTTTTTCTTACATAACATGTCCTAATTTCACCTCAAAAAATTAGGAAACCTCTTATTTTTGTTTTGGAGCCTAAACTTTTCTTTTATCAAGTGTGTGCCTTGGGTTTATAGCAGTTATTGGCATAATTTGAAAATGGTCCTTTAAAAGTTATATCTTTGATATTGTATTGAATTTACTCTTTAAATTGTGTCTAAACTTAAAATATCTATTACATGCACTTGGTTTAGAAGATTGCATTTGGGACTTCATTGATGAAACAATTTGAATTTAATTAAATATGGTAAGTCTTGGTTTGTTTTGGATTATGGTTTGAACTGCATTGAAGTTTCTATTTTTAGATCATTTTTCACTCAAGTTTATATAGATTATCTGACTATTACAGATATTTTTATAGTTTTCCTTGAGTAGTTTGGCCTGATATTGTCTACTTTTCATTTTTTTGACTGAGCGTGTACATTTACTTAACTTTTAAATCTTATAATCTTAGTAGACTATAAAATTAAATTGAATCTATTTTCTGATCAAATGAGATGATTTTTTGTACTTATTTATCTTTGTTTAGTCTCCTTTGTTCCATTTTAGTTAACTTGACTGGTAATTTTCAAGGTTTTCATGACCATTTCTTTTACCAATCTTATCTATATCTACTCCTTGTCAAAGCAAAGTGGCTAGTATTCTTCATAATATCATTTTAAAACTTGGTCACTTCCTATATGGTCTAATTTTGGCCTTGAATTTTTAAATTGACTATGTTTTCTACATAGATTGGTCATCTTTTACTTTTGACTTGGTCTCTTTTTATTCAAGGATTAAATTTGAAATCAAATAGTTATGTTATTCTCCAACAATCCAATAGTCACCTAACTTCACCATGAGTCTTGGGCAAGCAAGGAGTGGCCACTTATCACTCACACACTTTCCTGGGCCTATTTTTTCTTAGCCATTTTTTTAGATCTTCTAAGCAATCAGGATCATGTCGCATAGAATAATCTCATATCCACACTTCCTCAAGCCCTTTTAGGCTTCTTTGACAAACCATAGACCTTCTAATCAATCAAGATTTTGACAAGTGTCATGATCCTAACTAATTAATTCATTGTGGCTTCTAGATCTACGATCTTGGCCCTTTGACCTTTCAAATATATAGGATCATAACACATGACATGATCTAGTTCATCATGACCTCAGGACTCTTCATATATTTCTAACCAATAGTACTTCTCCCAAATGCTTCGGATCATGTCACATTACATGATCCTATTTACCCACTTACCTAGGATGGTCTGTATGCTTACAAGTCTTAGGCAATGTCTCAAATATGTGAGATATTAAAAAGTGTCAAGATATCATTATATCACAATTTTACAAGTCATCAGCCCAAGTAAACACTAAATTAGGCCTCAAAAGAGTGAATGGATGCCATGTGGAATGAACTACCAATTAAATGACACTTTGGCATCCACGTCAACATTTTTCATGATTAAATTTGATGACCATTTGGTCTATCAAGAATGTCATATAACTAGGGTGCTTTCCCTTTGGATCAAACTATATAAATTTGTTCAAGTCTTTGGATTTTGGGCCTATTCTAAATAGCTTAAAATATATAGAACAGTGAGTTTTATAATTAGGATCCGTAGTAGAAAATTTAGCATCAAGAAAGGACTAAAATATTTGCAATATTAGTAGGGAAATATTGTATTAAAAAGTTGTGTTGCCTCAAAATGATTTCATTATAGCTTTTGGTTCCATGTATTTTTTGGTCTCGAGGACATTATTTAAAAAAATCATTTTGATTCATTTCCTCTTTTAAAGGCTAGAAAGTGACTATGTTTTGGTCTAAGTATTTGATTATTCATTTTCTAAATAGATCAATTATATCTTTGATGAAAATCTGATATTCTAATTGTTATTTTTTTAAGATTTTCATTTTTCTTTTTAGACTTTTGGACGTATCTAATTTAGTTAAACTTGAGTAATTTAAAGGCAAATGACTAATTTACATATTCAAAAACTAATGGATTGTTTTTTATCTTACAGTCACATATTCAGTCAGAAGCTACCACCTATCAATAACTTGAGGATTCAATTTTCCATAAAACTTATGACAATTAGATCACCTTTAGACCCTCTAGGTCCCCAAGATGATGCTACATGGCAAAATCTCATTTCTTTAGGCCCCTAGGATGATCATGACATAGTAAGAAATAAATAGATCCTCAAGGTAAATAGATGATGCCACAACATA
This sequence comes from Torreya grandis, assembly GCA_037957365.1. NCBI lineage: Eukaryota > Viridiplantae > Streptophyta > Pinopsida > Cupressales > Taxaceae > Torreya > Torreya grandis. Next base: position 6,493,903 of record JARHVA010000122.1, on the reverse strand, counting down.
TCATCTCTCTTATCCACACCTCTGAATCAAGTAAGAGTAGTATGATGAAGCAAAGATTAAGCAAATTCCCAAGATAATGGCATAATCTTGAGACTTTGGGGTATAAAAGACATGAAATAATGAATAAAGACATGCAGAGCTATGATTTAGTTGGATATTTATACTTGTCAAGACATTATTTCACCATAGTCTAAAAAAATCAAGACCTAGGGACCATCAGCATGCTTTGAGTTAGCAAAAATTTGACACGTAGCAAGATCATTAGCTTTTTTGAGTAGTGATAACTAGACACATGGAATGACCTTTCCAAATAAGATATGTGGGCCACCATGAATAAAAATGGAAGCTAAATTTGAAGCCCACCTTGTTCATCTAAGCTATTAGGATTTGAAAATTGGACTGAATCTAATGATATCTTTGTAGTCATTGAATATCTTGTTTCCCAGTGAAATGGAGGATCATAAAACATATTCCTATGTAGGCCATATAGTTAGTTAAGTTAGATGAGAACCTACACATCATGATCAGTCAATCTAAGATCATAAAATGACAAAATAATGTTTTAAATAGGCATGATCACCATATTGAAGTGTTTGATCAACTATCAAGAAGATTATTCATTCTTTAAAGATAAAGTTTGACCCAACATTTAATACAAGGTAACAAATCAAAAGGACTAAGATTCACTTGGACCTATGTGATTTGGAATAAGTTTTTATTCCAATACTACCATGCTACTAATATTTAATAAAAAGGTCCATTCAAAAGAGACATTATTATCTTAAAGATGAGCATACATTGAATGTATGCCTTAGTTGGTGCCTATTAGTTAATATTTATAACCACTTGGTGGGTGGATGATGCATTGAATATTTTCAACCACCTAATGGGTGGTTAAGATTATTTAAATTATATATAAGGCCAATAATAATACTAAATTAGGGGTTGGTTGATTAGTGTTAGATAGTATAATATAGGACCAGATGCTTTTATTATTCAATTTCCTATTTTCCTAGTTTTTATTGTAAGCAATGCTATTGTGAAGTATTTTTTGTACTTCCCCAGACTATGGTGGATCCAAACATTATTTTTCAAGCATATATTTATAAATTTAAAGGTTGTTAATATTATTGTTCAATAATTTATTTATGTATATAGTGATTTTATCCATATTTCATCATAGATTAATACCTTATATTCTTCCATCATTTGTGTTCATGATTATGCATACTTGTCAAGTAACAGATTGGTTCTATGGAGTTCATCTAAGTCAAATGACTCATAATTGTTTTAGATACAAAATAGACTTACATATTTCTCTTTAGCCTCATATTTTACTCTTTTTATACATTTTTTAAAGTAGGTATAATAGATCTGAAATTTTCAAACCATGTTACAAGCTTCATCTTGATTTAAAATATTTTCATTGTTGTTAATGCATTATTGAATTTAATATGTAATGAATAATTATTGAAATAGTTGTATCTTCATGACAATTTCATTTTTGCTTATTATATGAGCAATTGATCTAAAAGACCATAATTATCATTTACCTGAGTTCATTTTAAATAGGCCCCTTCAAATGAAACAATTTTACATCAACTACTAAGTTACCTTCCAAGCCAAGACCTAGAAGTAGTAAAACTTAGGGAGATTTTGTTTCCTTTTAAGAGAGGTTAGGTGGATTTCCACCCTACCTAAATTGGTATGCTAAATATCCCATTAACATATTCACTTGATCATCTTTCGCATAACCTATTCCAACCTATAGGTATTGGTACATATAATCTTAATTCACCTTCGAAGGATATAGAATCAAATCTAGATAAGGGAAAAATAAAAATAGTAGATGAGCATGTGATACTTTTTATTATATACATCCCTCATGGATTCACACATTGATTCAACCTTAAAAAGGTCAAATTTTGATACATCATGTAAATAATGGGGAGGGCTCTCATAGGACTCAACAACAAACTTTAAAAATCATAGTAAACCAATATACTATAGACACAATACTTCCTATGTTACTTGAGCGTCACATGATATATTTACCTCCTAATAGGTACCAAATATGTAACAAAATCCTTCGTAAAGAATAATTACCATATTGTAACTATAATAAAATCATTAGTCATCATAAAAATCAAAGTGAGGAACTAAATTTATAAATACAAGAATGAAAGACACATACAAATTATATCTAAAATCCACAAAATACCTAAGACTTCTAATTTTTTAGATGAGAACCATCCTTCAAAATGACCAAGGCATGAAGCCTTAACTATTAATGCAAATATGGATGGGTTTGCTACCATCTTAGGCTAGATAACAACACTTTTAACACAACTTGAAGTATTACCAAACTACAATAGATGGTACACAATATCTATGAGTTACAATAGTATTCAGCTTTTCCAAGATCTCTTGGGTACATTATACTACACATTATATGTGGATATAATATAGTAGACCTTGTTATATGGATCAATTAACAAATTTAACTTTATATCTTGGACAACAATGGTTTAATGATGTGAAAACAACTATTAGTAATACAAATCAATACCTTACTTTCCAGCGTGACAATAAAGAAATTCATATCTGGCATGATGGATATGATAGAAACTAGATACCAATAGCTATTGGTAGACCATAAAATATAAAATAATTTTTAATAAGATAATATAATGTTAGGATCTTAGAGTACAATTGATTACTTTTGTATAAGCAACTAAACACTGAATTGAAATCAGAAGTAATAAGTAACTAGAAATCAGAAACAACAAATAATAGGAGATATGAGAAACAACCAATCTGTATTAAACTCTTCTAGAAAGAAATACAATGAAGAAATTTCTCTCTCCTCACATCTCAAAGATGTACAGTAATTCTCCCTCAAGAGTTTTCTCTCTCTCTCTCAATCAATTACAATCAACCCTCAATTACAGAATTGTGTTCAATAATCATGGAACAAGATTTATAATCTTCTTGATTCTTGCAGATCTTCTTGATCTTGCTTATCTTGCTCAAATTACAATACTACCCCATGGGTATCTTAAATAGAATTGAAAGCAAACAATAATTAGAAAAATAGACTCAAGACTAATTTTAGTCTTTACATGCAAACTAACTGTTCTCCTAAAAATAGCAATTTTAATTCTAGAAATGCCTGGAAATGCACAAAAGTCAGTGTCAGTCTGAAGATGACCGATGCCGGCCAACCCCTAACCGATGTCGGTTGGTTTTGACTGATGTCGCCGATGCCGGTTGACTCTTAACCGATGTCGATTAGTTTTGACTGATGCCGGTCGACCCCTAACCGATGTCAGTTGGTTCTGACCGATGTCAGTTACTGTGTAAACCTAGAAACCTCCACATTAGCTCATTAGTGAAGCTTTTAGCTCCACAACTCAACAATATCCCACTTGGAGATAAACAGCTGCACCTGTACCTATACAGCAACATCTTCTAAACATCTTTGGCTTGTTTCTCCCTCTTCAAGTTCAATCTTGAAGACCAACAAAAGTTGAATGAAGATTCAACTTATCCTTTGTTACCAGCTTTGTTAACATATCAGCAGGGTTCTTATCCATATGGATCTTTTCTAGCTTCAACTGTCCATCCTTCAATACCTGTCTAATGAAGTGGTACCTAAGCTGTATATGTTTGGTTCTTGAATGAAAGGCTGAATTCTTTGTCAAATGAATTGCACTTTGACTATCACTGTATAATCTACAATTCTCTTGCTCCTTTCCCAACTCTTCCATGAACCGAGTCATCCAAATCATTTCTTTGCTAGCCTCTATGACTGCAATGTATTCTGCCTCTGTAGTAGACAAGGCAACAACCTTCTACAACTTTGAAATCTAGCTAACCATCGTTCCACCAACAGTGAACACATATCTTGTGGTGCTTCTCCTACCATTCAAGTCACCTGTCATATCTAAATATACATACCCATGTAGAGAAGTGTTTGACCCTCCATAGCATAAATGCTTACTGTTGGTCCCTCTCAGATATCTGAGAATTTATTGAACTACTTTCCAGTGTTCCTTTCTTGGATTGACCATAAACTTACTGATAACTCTCACTGCTTGGGAAATATCAGGTCTAGTATATACCATTGCATACATCAAGCTCCCAACTGCTGAAGCATATGAAACTCTACTCATGTACTCAACCTCATCATGTGATTTAAGACACTGTTCTTTGCTCAACTTGAAGTGTCCAGCCATAGGTGTGCTTACCAATTTTGCATCCTGCTTATTGAACCTTTCCAACACCTTATTCACATAATCCTCTTGAGACAATCAAACTGTGATTTTTCTTGTCTCTCTTAATACTCATGCCAAAGATTTTCTTTGCTGCTCCTAAATCCTTCATGGCAAATGTGTGAGCTAATTTTACCTTAAGCTCAGTAATTTCTTGCGTGTGTGAACCTGCAACAAGCATATCATCTACATACAGTAACAGGATAATATAACTACCATTATCCAATCTGTTAAAATAAATACAATGGTCAGATTGACATTTACTAAAGCCATGCTCTATCATAAACCTGTCAAACCTCAAATACCATTATTTTGGAGCTTGCTTAAGACTATATAAGCTTTTCTTCAACCTGCACACAAGTTTCTCCTTACCTTTGACCTCAAAACCTTCCGGCTGATCCATATATATCTCTTCATCCAAATCTCCATGAAGAAATTTTATCTTAACATCAAGCTGCTCAAGATGCAAATCCTCAATAGCAACTAAAGACAATACAGTCTGAATAGAAGTCATCTTTACTACAAGAGAAAAAAATTTACCAAAATCAATACCTAGTTTCTGTGCAAATCTCTTTACTACCAACCTGGCCTTATGTCTCATTTATCCATTCTCTCCTTCCTTTAACCTGTATATCCATTTATTTTTCAGTGCTTTTTTTTTTGCTAGCAACTCAACCAAACCCCACATATGGTTCTCTTCTAAGAAATCAATTTCCTCATTCATGCCATGCTCCCACTACTTTCTGGATTCTACCTGCATTGCCTCATCAAAACTTTCTGGTTCTCCACCATCAGTGAGCAACAAGTAGTATAAAGAAGGAGAATAATTAATTGGAGGTTTACTTACCCTTTCAGACCTCCTTATGGGTGTTTGAGACTCATTTATAGCTTGTTGTCCGCCCAAATTTTCTTCTGACAGTGACCGATCCTGGTCATCTCTGATCGATGTCGATCTGCACTCGACTAATGTCGATTCCACCTAACTGACGTTGATTTCCACCTGACCAACGTTGGTTTCCACCTGACCGACGTCGGTCTCTGTGTTTTTCTGTGAGTGATGATTTTTACCTATGAGCTTATTTTGGATCATAACCTCTTCCAAATCAAGATTGCCCTGCTCAAAATTATTCAGCCTCTTAAGCTTATCACTGTACATCACCTTCTCATTAAAAACTACATCACAACTTCTAATAATTTTGTTAGTTTCTAAATTCCACAATCAGAATCTGAAATCTCTGAAACCATAACTAATGAAAGTGCACTGCATAGATTTAGCATCCAACTTTTTTCTATTTTCTTTATCAATGTGCACAAAAACTTTAGAACTAAAAACTTTGAGAAATGAAAGATATATCTTTTTACTTATCCAAGCCTCTTTTGGAACTCCACCATCCAGTGCAGTAGAAGGTCCTCTGTTAATCAGGTAAACCACAGTATCTATAGCTTCTACCCAAAACTGTAAGGGCAAACCAGCATGCAACTTCATACTCCGTGCACACTCTATTATTGCTCTATTCATCCTTTCATCAACTCCATTTTGCTGAGGTGTCCGTTAGAACCATCCTTTCCTTGCGTATTCCACTCATAGAATAGTAACTATTGAATTTATTGCTGCAATACTCACCACCATTATCATATCTAAGGCACTTCAATCTCAAATCTATTTCATTCTCAACCAAATTTTTCTATTTCTTAAATGTGTCAAAAACATCAGATGTCCTCTTTATGCAATAAACTCATACCTTTCTTGTAGCATCATCAATGAAAGAAACATAATACTGTGATCTTCTAATAGAAGTTACTTGAGCTGGTCCCCACACGTCTGTGTGAACAAGTTCTAACTTGTGCTTCTTTTTTGTTGACTCAGTTTTGAGAAACCTCACTTTCTTCTATTTCCCAAAAATACAATGCTCACATAAATCTAGATCTATGCTTTTCAAATCTGAAAGCTTACCTTGTGACTTAAGAACATTCATTCCCTTCTCACTCATGTGACTAAGCCTACAGTGCCACAACTTTGCATCTACATCTGAAGTAGATAAAATAGAAAGAGAATAATCAGTAATACAAGTAGATAGATAAAGTGTACCTACTCTCTTACCTTTTACTAATACAAGTGCACCCTTGGAAACTTTCCAAGATTCAGCTGTAAGAGTTATTGTGCAACCCTCATCACCCAACTTTTTTGCAAAAATCAGATTCCTCTTCAGAATGGGTACATGCATGACATCCTTCAACACCCATGTGTTGTCATTCTATAATTTTAGCTACACTTTTCCTTTGCCAACAATTTTATAAGGCTCATCATCCCCTAAATAAACTTTTTCAAAATCTCCATGGACATAATCATTGAAAAATTCTCTATTTGGGGTTGCAAGGAAAGAGGCACCAGAATGTAAAACCCATGATTCTACTTTATTATCCAAAGAAAATATAAGAGCATCATGTGCAACAATACCTGCAACTTTTGCTTCTTTATTACCTTCATGCTGATTTTCTTTATTATCCTTCAACCAACAATCTTTTTTTGCATGCCCTTTCTTTCCACAATTCCAGCAGGTTATTCTTTCATTTCTGGATTTGGATCTACTTCCAATCTTTGACCTTGATTTCCCTTGCTTGCCCTTCTCTCTTTGCCTTCCCCTGCTTTCAACACTTAAAGCATTACCTAATATTTCTCTTGTGCTTTTCCTGTGAATTTTTTCATTCAATATTACACTAACAACATCATCAACTTTCAAGATATTTAAAGCAGATGCAGTATTACTAACTACCATTACCAAACTATGCCAACTTTCAGGTAAAGAGCATAAGATTAAGAGAGCCTTAATTTCATCATCAAAAACTATTTTGACTGAATTTAATTGATTTACTATTGTATGGAAATCATTAAGATGACTAGATACAAATCCACCTTCCTGCATTTGCAAATTAAATAATTGCTTCATAAGATATGCCTTATTCGAAGCTGAGAATTTTTTATATAAATTTGCCAAAGTATCCATTAACTCTACCATTGTCTTTGCCTGTGATAAGTTGGAAAACACATAAGCTATCAGGCTCAACCTTATAGATTCAAGAGCCTTTCTATCAAGAACATTTCATTCTTCATCTTCTATATCTGTGGGCTTCCTTGAAACCTCACTCAATGATAAATACAGATCTTTTTGATACAGATAATCTTCAATATGTATCTTCCATAATTGATAATTCTTGCTATTGAATTTTTCCATTCTTAGTTTACTTTCTATTGCCATTGCTTTACTCCCACTCAATCAAAAACCCCTATGAGTGAATTATGTAATCAATAAACACTAACACGCTCTGATACCAATTTTTAATATATACACATAGCTCTGATACCAGTTGTTAGGATCTTAGAGTACAATTGATTATTTTTATATAAGCAACTAAACACGGAATTGAAACCAAAAGTAATAAGTAACTAGAAATCAGAAAAAACAAATAATAGGAGATATGAGAAACAACTAATCTATATTAAACTCTTTCAGAAGGAAATACAATGAAGAAATCTCTCTCTCTCTCTTCACACTTTAAATATGTACAGTAATTCTCTCTCAAGAGTTCTCTCTCTCTCTCTCTCAATCAATTGCAATCAACCCTCAATTACTGAATTGTGTTCAGCAATCATGGAACAAGATTTATAATCTTCTTGATTCTTGCAGATCTTCTTAATCTTGCTTATCTTGCTCAAATTACAATGCTGCCCCATGGGTCTCTTAAATAGAATTGAAAGCAAACAATAATTATAAAAATAGACTCAAGACTAATTTTAGTCTTTACATGCAAACTAATTGTTCTCCTAAAAATAGCAATTCTAATTCTAGAAACGCTTGGAAATGCACAGAAGTCAGTGTCGATCTGAATATGACTGATGTTGGTCAACCCCTAACCGATGTCGGTTGGTTCTGACCGATGCCGCCAATTCTGGTCGACTCCTAATCGATGTTGGTTGGATCTAACCGATGCTGGTCGACTCATAATCGATGTCGGTTGGTTCTGATTGATGTCAGTTACTGTGTAAATCTAACAACTTCCACATTAGCTCATTAGTGAAGCTTTTAGCTCCACAACTCAACATATAAGTAATTTTGGTAAACAAGGCTACAATCTAGTACATTAGATCTTTAATTTGAGAACTTGTTGGACTAATGGATTCCACATTTCAAGTATATTCATAAAATACTCAAAAAAATCAAAAATCAAAAAATATTTTCAACATCTACATATTTTTATTAGCTCCTTATAGTATTTGTTGCTAGATCCATGTTGGCAGGTGGAATATCATTACTTTGTATATACATATGTATTTCACACATCATTTGAGTGTGATACATGTCTACAAAGATACAAGGTATATTCCTATACGAATGTTGGGCCTTCCTTCTACTCATGTCATATGGACATTAGGTGCATCTAATTCTTTGATCTTGATACACATAAGTTATACAATTATATGATCACTTTCAATTATAATGATTGGGTGTATATACTTAAACATGCATTTTATCATTCTTATACCTTTAATAGTTTACTTGATATACTATGTACTTGATTTTTTATTAACTTATGTACCTATGGGCTAGTATGCTCTATTTATGTTAGTTATTTATGCTCTCCATTTATGCACTTCCTTGAGTGTCTTGTATTTCCTATTGATCATTTGAATATGCTCTAATTTTTGTACCCCCCATGCCTTTATTTGATTACTTTAACATTTACATATGTCATTGTTTGTGGTATGAATATTTGAATATGTCACTCCTTACCTTGTAGACATTTGATTAAGTCATGTCCCATCGATTGTATAGCATTTAAAAATGCCTCTTATTTGAGGTCTCCTTAGACATTGTCATGCCTTTGTGTGCATGATTTATTGTGTGTTGAGCTTGTATTATTACTATCCATATATTACCATGATTTATATCATGTATTTTAGGACTTGATGTGATCACATTTTGCATTCTTCAATGATATATCTACATAAACATATTCCTTTTATATGTTGCATGGTTCATAGACAAATTATATGATTATATTACCTTTTTGAAGTAAGGTAACTACCAGTTTCTACTTCCCTCACCTCAAAAGGGAAACATATCAGTGGGGACATGCCATAGAGGTATGGATTCCACATTTCTCATAATTCATAGATTTAAATATATAATGAGAACATGTTATGGAAATATATTCTCCACATTTATATCAACTCTCAATTTCAAATTTTAGTGGGGGAATGTTATGGAAACATATTTTCCACACTTATACCAGCTCTTAGTTTCATATTTCAATGGGGGCATGTTTTGGAAACATGTATTCCACACTTACACAGTTGCAAATTAACCAAATTACACAGTTATATGATTCAAGAACACATTTATAGAAGAATTATATACATTGATACCATTATTATACCTAGGTTTTAATATGAGATGTATATGAGGTGCATATTCTATGCAAAGGGCACATAAATTTTAAAATCAAAATTAGTTTTGTCAGGATCCTACTCCTCAATAAGAGTATATATGATTACCTCTTATATAAGCAACTAAACATAAAATTTAACAAGAATGAATAAGTAACCAGAAATATGAAACAACACAGAATATGAGAGACAATACCCAATTGTATTAATACTTATCCAGAAGGAAATACAATAAAGAAGATGCCACTTCTTCTCCACACCTTTCAGAAGCTTCCCACACCTCAAGTGTTCACCAGTAATTCTCCTCCAACAGTTCACTCTCTCAATCATGATCACAACAACCAACTCTAATACAGAGTTATTGTTCACCTCCACCAGTCAGTAACAATGCTACCAGTACACCAATTACACAACCATACTCTAAGTAGATCTCCCTTTCCTTGCTGCCACCTGCAAATCAACAGACCTTACTTACCATGTAGATATCTCTACACCCTAAAGAACCCTTATCCTTGCCTCACCAAGTCCTCATGATTCTTCAACCAGTACCCCGGTGGATCTCCTAGTAGAACTTGCACAACCTGCAACTCTCCCTGATCATACACACTCAGCACCCCTTTGGAACTAAGAGGAACACACCTTGCTCTCTTCCCTCTGAAGGAGCTAATATTTTCTCTCTTACTCTCTAGCACAATTTTACAATACAGCCCATGAATCTATTATATAGATCTCATGCATACAATAATTATACTTTCTTAATTACAATAATTAGACTCGCAACTCTAAGACCAAAAATAGTCTTTACATGCAAACTGTCTGTCTAAAAATAGACCAGTCCGAAACCTGCATGCAAACTGCATGCACACACAAATTGCTGACGTCGACTCTTTCCTGATTGATGTCAGCCGACTCATAACCGATGTCGGTTGCTTCTGTACTATAATATAACTGATGTCAGTTGATCAGACCGACATCGGTTGCCTTGCAACTTTTTCTGCAACTCAGCAACCTCTGCAACCTCAACAACCTCAACAACTTCCTTCCCTGTTTGCATCAATGAAATTTTTAGCTCCACAACCTAACAAGTTTCACATTTCAAATACTTTTATGGACTTTAGGCTACACCAAGATGGAATGTTATTGATCCAATCTACTGTAGTATTTGGTTCACTTTTGGTATGGTTAAGGTGATTAAATCACTCGATCTTGTTAACTTTATAGGTTGTATTTGATTACATTATCCAACCTCACTATATTTATAGTGTGGATTAACTTTGATCAACTCATGCTCACCAAGTTATAAATATAATTGGGTTGCATGATTGAGTTAATCTTAACTTTTGGGTGTAAACTCACCTTTTCTCCAATGTTGGAGGCATTTTTGTCCCTTAATCTCTCTCTATATATATGCACTTCCAAATTTACATTTTTCCTAATCCTAGTTTAAATGGTACATAATGATACATATTTTCAAATCAAGTTTCTAAAAAGCAAGGTAGTTACATTGATACACATGTGTACCCATAAACCTTGCACTTTTAATTTCAATCATTTTAATGCTTTCAATTTCAGATTATATACATTGATTATATACTATAACATTCTCTTGGTTGCAAGTCACTCACCAAAAAATCACTCAAGTTGGGCTCATATAAAGGCAAGGTGTGTTATACACACCAAGGTATGCATTTATTTTCATTTAAACTAGAAATTTTATTACTATATTAAAGGAGAGAAATGTAAACACTAAATATAAAGTATATAACACCTCAGTCTTGTAAATTTGAAAAATAAAAACCTTAGTTTTTTCTCTCAGTTATAGACCTTTCCCATTACCAAAAGGCTCACATACACTATCTCATGTGTTTATTTTTTATTTGTTAGTCTGGTCAATGTTATTCTAATGACTCATGCCTTATATCATATTTAGAGTATTATAAACTTACTTATCTTCTATCTCTATGAGTTTTATACATGTACTTATTTTCTAATTGTTCAAACACTTGTGTCCCAGTTAGATGCCTACATCGATGCAGTGTCCTATTCCAAAAAAATGTCTAGTGTCCAAAAGTAATCTAATTTATAGATAAAATGTATCCCTATAGTTAGCTTAAGTTATTTAATGTGATTTATTTTTAAAATGGATTGATATATCTACAAGATCAACTCATTAATTCCTCGTCTAACATAAAACTAACAACTCACAAGGTGACTTACCAAAATCATTCAATAAAGAAAGTGAGCAAACCTTTCCTATTTTATCTTATTTACATATCAGTTGTAGGGATAACACATCTATAGGTTTGAGGTATTGAAGTATCACTCCATGAGCCATAATTTTTAAGTTACAATTTAGGTCATTGTTATACTTGATTTCCACATATTTCACCCTTGTGCACACACAATCCAACACATTAGAAGAGAACTACATTAGTTTGAGACCCTTTCCAGAGTAGTGACTATGTATGAATCACCTATTAATAGAAGGGCCTTTGGAGTTATCTTGACACTGTGATCCCATTAATCCATTTTTCTATAGTCACTATGAAGATGAAAAACTAAAGTTTTTTATTTGACAAGGAGCAGCAGCCCATGATCTAGATTTGAGCACACCGAAGTGAAGGTGATAGAGAACCTAGAATATCTTAGGTGGTTGCATCTAGATCTAGTAGGTATTACATATAAGACACCTACATCTAGGTTAGATAGAAGCATCAACATAACTATTCGAGGCTGACCCAAGTGTCTAAGGCCACAAAGGTCAAATTTTTAGAATCTGATGACTGATATAGAATCCAAATTCAATATATTCCCAACCTATTCCATATTATATATAAATGTGCATATTAATCCATATAAGTACTATTGTTTTCATTTTATTTATATATCAATCACTAGTTTTACTTATTATTTATAGCATATCCCAGTATTTAAATTCATAATATTATTTATCTAAATTTAAAATTAATTGGCTTGTTGTAAAGATAGTTTATCACCCTTATGTCCTAAGATATCTTTATCTTATTTAGCCCTAGATTATTTAATATAGATTTTATGGTTAAATATCCCCCCATTTAGGATGAGGAATGCATCATACATATCACTAATATAAAATTAAAAGTTAATTATATCACATCATGTATAAAGATAACATAATGTGATATCATGTGATCATGTGGATAATATGTTATCATAGTAATGTATATGTTGATCAAGGCATGTATGTAACATATGTAATGCATGGCATATAAGTTTCATGTCTAGATATATGTATCAATGAATCACATATTAAAATATATTTGAATAATATTATGTATAAAAAGTGTCACACGACACCATTCAATGTCAGTAAGCTCAACAAATACAAAAGTCAGTGTCACACATAAGGCCAAAGACTACATACAAGGGACATAAATACTTCATAAAACAAGGCCATTGGCCACATGTAAGAGGACATAAATATGCCACAAATAAGGGACATAAAATATGTCATATAACACAAGGCCAAGGGCCATACTCAAAGAATACAAAGATGTCGTAAACAAGGCCAAAGGTCCACATACAATAGACAAGCACAAAGTATCTTATCATGTACTAACACCATAAATAGATCATAGAAAAATGGAACTAGTCTACATAATCCATATGTATCAATGTCACATTGTAATATCATGATAAATTCATGTATATTTGTGTAAGATATGAGTAACTAGAAAGACATGAGTAAAAAATATAGGTATCTAAACATGGTATAAAATTTCATAGAATGATATCACTTGTAATAGTGAAACTTATGGAACAAGATGCTCTTAGTATTAGCATGGCCACTTGGTAGAGTAAATTAAAATGCATGTATGTCTATGTATAACCTCAATATCCTATATAATATTCATATACCATGAAATGCATGTGTGTATGAAAATAATATGTCATTTACCAAACATGTGATAAATAATATATGTAAATAGTGTGATCTAATAATAATATCATGTTTAGGCTCTGATTTTAGAATTTTTTTAATTTTTAATTTTTTTATTTTATTGATTATTTGATTTTTTTTCCATTTTTTGAATATTTGATGTTTAGAAAATCTAATCAATGATCCTACCAATTAGAGGATCATGGGAATTTATTGTATTGAATATTATAAGGGTCTTCCATCATGGATGGTAAGTATCAACTATGGGTGATCATGTTAGTAGGAAATCATGTTGTGTGCCATATATGTCATGATAACTACTCCTAGAAGTGGGTGTATAATGAGTAGTTATATATTTATGTGTAATTTGAGGGATATGTTGATAGTAGGAGTATCTTTTGATGCTTATGTTCATTTTGGAACATGTTGAATGAATTATCCATAATGTTAATTGAGTACAGAATGTAGGATATGACAGTCTTTGTGAGTTCTGAGTAACTCTTTGATATGATTGAAATTGAATAGTTGGCTTTATAATGGGCCCAACTATATTCTTCTAAACTGAATGTATAGATATATTCTATATATGTGTAACAACTGACTATGTATAAAGATCTTGAATAGGTATATAAACCATATCTATATAGTGATCTTGAATGGAGGGGATACCATTAATTGTAAAGGGTACTCATACCGTACATCTGTAACTTTGAATACCCTAATTCAGTGTATGTACTTAATATATTAGTGTACTTTACATAGTACTTCATGAAGTTTTTACATCCAATGAAATCCTAATAACATGTTTAAGACCATGTTACTCTATAAAAATAGGAAGTTCAAGGTTAATATGGCAAAGCTTACTTAAAGAGTTAATATTATATGTCCAAAAGTATTTTGTTTCTATCCATGAAACCCTTTAACATATTTGATATTTTTTCAAATGTTTTTTTATGTTCCCAAGGGAATGTATAAGTTTCATTATAAAAATGTTCTCACTTGAACCCTTTTTAATCATGATACTAGGTATGGATTTTTCATCAATATAGGCTCCTATGAAGAGTTCATATAAATCTAAATCATCATCAATTATCTCATTGTCATTAAATATGATCATGGGATGCTATGTTGAATTATCACTGAGTGTACTAATAATATCATCTATCAGATGATCATACGTTATCAGTGGAGGATGCATGTTATATGCATAATGTACCTCTGAAGTGTCCTTAGTTTATGATGTCTCATGTTTAGGAAATGGATCATTAAATACCTTCAACTTTTAATTTCCATTATGTTTTGGTTTGTATTCCTCTATATGGGTGCCCATGGTCTATAATTTTATCGTATATAAGATCCTAAATCTTATGTCTCATTTTGAAACATCTATTCAATTAATGTCCCACAATTTGATGATAATCATGATATACATTTTCATCATAGTTTCATGGTCTGGTATTTTTTAGATCAAGCTCTTGTGGAAGGAGTGTGATAAGGTTAGACTTGAGTAACTTCATTAATATTACATTAGTATGGGATGTTAATCATTAAAACTTCTTTTTTTGTGGAACCATCAATTTTAACTATTTTATAGGTTGTACCACTGCATTGACAATCACTTTTGCCTTGTTATTGTTATCATTTGGTTTGAGCTTATAACTTGGTTTGCTTTGAAATTTCATTTTTGAATTAGTTAGGAGTGGGTTTATACTTAATTTTGTGCAAAGATATTAACTTGAATTCTTTGTCCCTCAATGTATGGCGTAGATCATCAAATGATTTTAATCTCTTTAAAATAATTGACTCATGGAGTAGTTCTAATAATATTTTCTTGAATATGCTTGAATTTTTTGTCAGACATAACATTGGTCATCTTGGATATCATTGCCTTGTACTAAAGTACATAGTCATTGATTGGTTCATCGTACCCTTGATTTAATTTAGAAATTTATGTATAGAATAGCTTCTCATCAATGTTGATGGAAAAATGTAATAAAAATTGGTTGTCAAAGGGTTTGAATGCTCTTATGGATTAGATGTGGAGATCATAAAACAATCATAATGCATATTCATTGAGACTTCATGTAAATAGTTTGGTCCATAGTTTGTGATTATATACGTAGTCAAAACATGTTGTGTGGAATGATCTAACATGTTGCTTGAGATCACCTTTACCTTCATTTAATGGAAGCTTGGGAACTACAAACCCTATTGGTAAAGGATTGTTTACTATCTCAAGGGATAATGGGTTATGGAGTAAGTCATGTAAATCCATGGAATATCTCACTCTCAATGCACCTTTATCTATCCAAAACTATAAAATGCAAAGTTATAGTAGTCTGCTCATGGGAACGTACATTAGGATAGATTGGTGATGGAACATGCATAGTCATCAGGAATATTTAAAGATTTGATATGTAGGAATAGGTATCTAAATTTATTTAAGGCCTAATGTTTCTCCCAAAATTTGGGTGGATGACACATAGGTCACTGGATGTGTATGCGTAGTGATAGTACCAGTAGTATTAGTGTGAATCCCTGATGTGAAAGAATCAACTCAAATGGATTGATTGATAATAGGAAAGGGATATTATTTTTATATATGAGACGCAGTAAGTTTAGATTAGTATGCAACCTTAGAAAAATTTAAAAATTATACCCTCATCTTTAGGATATTGATAAAGTTATTGATGAAATTTTGATAAGGCTTTAACTCGATCAAGATATACCCCATTTAGATCATTCAGAAAAATCCTATATAGTCCCTCATAATTATCTTGATCATTATATTCATGTTGATTATATTAATGATCAATCAATATAATCAACATATTATGTTCATGTTGATTATCATGATAAATATAATTATCTATTTTCACATATTCATGAATAATTGCATCATCAAAAGTAGAAGAAACACTCATTTTATCCAAGTTAGCTAAAGTACAAGGAATTTGATTGTGTTTTATATGGGTATCACTTAATCGAGCACTACATCTTAGAGATACAAGGAATTATACATATTTGATGGCATAGGATGGGATCATGCAATTATTAATAAGTCTAGGGACAAAGGTGAAAATATTATGGAAATAAAAAAAATTGATCATGAAACCCTAGGAAAAAATATGGAAAAAATGTATATGGAAATTAGAAATGAGATGTGAAACCTTGGGGAAAAACTATGAAACCTCTGAAGGATGAAACCCTAAGGGAAATATAGATTTTTTCATTTTTTGATGTGTAAGGGTTCTCTAATTATTTTTACCCTAATTTTGATTATCACAATCAAGACTATCCCTAATAGGATAGAAATTTGTAATGTATTTCATATTAATAGATTCATTTAATTATACATTTAAATGTAAAATCTTGAAACTAATTGCAATGATTTGACAAGTGGAATATGATAAATATAGTAAATACAAAAAAGAGATGTGTACTTAGGTTTTTTTAGTATCTGATTGTAATTGTATCACAGAAGTAAAAATTAAGATAAAGTATGCATATGGTTTATTGGTTCTATAATTGATTCTTTATATGTGTTGCATTGGTTATGTCAATCTAGATTAGTATCGTCAATCGATGCTAACCTATATTGCTCAGTGTTAACCTATAAAAATGTAGAAATATGACTATAAAGTCACTTAATTCTACCTCTATATGCTTTGTATTTTCAATCTCGAACCCTGATGATGATAATAGTTATTGCATGAAAGGCTTGATTTTGAAAAATAGTCGTTGTTAGGAGAGGGTTGGTTCTGACCAAATTAAATTAGATACTAGTTGAACTTGGTAAAATTGACCTTTGTACAAGTAGACTAAACTAAAAGTCTAGAGATATATGTGCAATATATTTAATAGTTTTAAAATAAATAGTGAAGTTCATGTAGGTGTGAAATATCATAATAGAAAGGTAAAATCATAAGATAGTATGCATGTATGAGAGAATGATGGTTGAAGACCTTATTTATGCACTCAAGTCATGTATGGTAAATGTGTGTCAAGCTTGTCATTTTCAATTACCGAATACCATAATTTAGTTTATCCACTTTATAAAATGTATTTCAACTTATTTATCATGAAACCATAAAAAGTTAACATTTACCAATGTTATCAAAATGCCTTGCCCAAAAATGTTGACCACATTTCAAAATTAATCAAACATGCTAATAAAGGGACATCAATATGGTGTTAAGGTTATACAAATTTAGACCTACTTCAAAATTTATTTGAATTATTACTTAAACTATGGGCTAAGGTCATTAGAAACATTTAAACACATTAAGACTTATAGTTATATCATGAGGCAAGGTAAATTTTCAAAACTAAGTATGCCATGGATTAAATTCCACATTAATATGCATGGAGAGAACCAAAATAGAATAATTAAATGTTGACCATAATTAAAACCTATTGGTTGAAACTTATTATGTCCAACACACCAAACCCCTTTAAATTTGATGAATCTCTCTTCATAAATGCATGTTGATCAAAGTTTGAGTCAAAAGACAAGTTATACTGTATCTTCCATCATTATTTGAATTAAATTTATCATTCAATCTTCTTTGATTCTCATTTTTGACCTATAGTATTTTGATTAAGTGATTTCAATGCAGAACTCAAGTGCAATGATTGAAAGATGTAATTATTTGAGTCATTCTATGCTTTTGACATCTAATACTAAAGAGGGTTACTTTGTGATTTTTTTTAATTGTCTCATTTATTATTTTCCCTTCAGAATTTTGATTTCAATTTTTTTCTTTTTATCATGCAGGAATGAGGACTTGTTCATAGGATTTCACACATATTCGCATTCAGTCCATATTTTTGACTTGACCTTATCGTTTCCCTTGTTTGCCTTTTTTACTTAGTCAATTTTAAAATTATTTTATCACTAATTTTTCTCTGTCTTGTAGGTTTAAAATACTTATTCACATATTTTTTCACTTGGTCACAATGATTCTTAGCTTTCAAAGGTAATGACTCAACTCTTCTAATCCACATGGCACATATCTATGACTTCATAAATGTTTGTAGTTGAATCCAAAATCAAAGTTGAAATGGGTTTGATTCTTCGATTAGTGTCATGCATCAATTTTTCACGCTCTCACATCATTGATAATTACAAAATAAGTTTATGGTGATTAAGATTTACAAATATGCAAAGTAATTATAGTTTGTTAAGTGTTGATGTTACAGTCTCTGACACCTTCATAATCAGCCACAAGAATTTTCATCAAAGGTGGATTTTGTAGGTTGTGAATAAACCCCTTGAAGTTATGTGTATGTATCTCATAATTATTTATAGCATAGAGATGCATTCATAAAAATGCATGGATGCAACTCAATTAATAGATGATGTATACACATAAAAAATTTAAACCTTATCAATTATTATTGCTTTCTCTTATGAAGAAACCCATAGAGACTCAATCTCTCTAAGTGCATGTCTTAAAAGATGCACTTGAAAAGAGGTGAGTAGACCATTGGTACTTTGCAAGATTGGTGTTCCCTATGCCACTACTTAAAACAAACACAAGCCTCTTTTATACATTTCTCTAAGCTTTGACATCTCCCTTACATACTTCTCTAAGTAATTCACCACCCCAAAGAGCCCCTACCTAATCCAAAACCTCTTTTTGTCACCCACCGAACACAGTCGAATAGGTCGACCATGTTCTTAGAAATAAGTGTGATATCCAAAATATCACCCAAATAAAAACCATAAAAACACTATAAAAAAAATTTCCCCTTAACTTACATGATGCTAACTCCACACAACTCCAAACACATTCAACTAAACACTTCATCAAATTAACGTAATTGAACCGATGTGTGTTAGGTTTACACACATTTAAGAAATCACGTCCAAAAGCAAGCAACTTGAAGGAATAACTAAACCTTTAATTTGTTCCACCCCAATTACAACTTTACACTACCTATGAACACGCTAAACAAGGCAACCTACCCATATTTGGATATAATTTCTTAAAACTCAGAGAAACCCAAGGTTGACTCACTTGTCTCGTAACCAAAACACACTTTTGGTAACTTGCTTATCAATAGAGATGGATAAAATATCCATACTAAGAGATAATTAATTATGACACCACTTCTTGAATCCATTAGCTATAAACTACCCTTGTGAACCCATAAAACTGACCCTATAATATAATTATTAAAATTATCTTCGTATTTCAAAGTGATTTTAACATAGAAAATTATTTTGTCTAGCACATTTTAGAATAAAGTAGTTTCAGAATTGAGTTGTTAAAAATAGTAAAAACATCTAACATAGATTAATAAAATTTCTAAAAAAAAATTAAAGTCAAAATAAATTACTATTAACTTTTGGTTTTGGGGACTAGCTCCATTTACTATTTTTAGCAATTTGATTTTAAAACAACTTTGCAAGCCAGACAACAAAACACAGGTGCATAAAACATTAACTACCCTTGGAAGAAGCTCATTAAAAATATTAAACAATAATATAAATGAAATAATAAAGTTTATATATTGATAATAAACTCAAATAAATATTTTATATCTTTTAAATCATGTGTATATCAAACTAGATAAATTTTACAATCTTATTTCTGGAATGACTTCGTAGAACTTAATTCAAAAATTTGATAAAACCCAGCATCAAACAAGGTTCAAGATGTCCTTGTTAAAAATATAGAACAATGTCTAAAATCAAATATAAATATTGATACAAAAATATGAAAATCAAAACTGCATGATACAACTTTAGTATTCTCAAAATGTTAAACTGGGTTAAAATTTAAACACTCTTCATTGAGTGATCATGCAGACATAAAACATAATCAACAAGAAATTTCTGAATAAATTGCATTCAAAATTTAGTTATTAAAAATACCAAAAGATATTTTATTAGATATTTAGAGTTACCAATGACAATTTTAATATAAATTAATTCTCTATCAAACTCAACATTTACGATTTTTTTTACTCTAGATTCTTTTGAAATAATGATTTTGAAGGCACTTTGAAAGCTATAAGGTGTCGTCTAGTTTTGATTTCGACCTTTGCCTCTTGAAATGGTTTTACAAAAAAAATCAACCAAATGAAAAAAAGATGATTCAAGTCTAAGAATTAATTTAGTTTCATATGGGGAAGAGATTTCAAGATTCCATATAAGCCACCTAACAAGCACTATTTATTCACATCAAATCCTAATTGACTCAAGTTGGATTCTAAATTTAATTAGCTTAGTTTATTACTTATGATTTCTCATATCAAAGAAGTTAATACATGTTTTAGAGCGCAAATCTAATTCTTTAACAATATTTTAGGCCATTGTAGTTACATCTCTAGATTTATAAGCAAGGTAACTTGATTTTTTAAGCCTTTAAAACATTCTGCTTTTATTTATCAAAATTACATTTTTTTAATTCAAAAGTTTATTTTGCCAAATATAAAATAACTTTAAATCTACAATAATATTAATTCAACTTTACTTGTCAATTTATGTTCTTATGGGTTATGAAGGCTTGGCCTATAAAAGTTATTTTGTTAAATTTGTAAGGCTCATTCAATTCATATTGAGTAATTAATTTTCTTTTTATAAAACTTCAATTTAAGATCAAAGGTTATGTTATTCATTACGCCATGAAAAGGGAAAAAATCAAATAAAGACTTATATGCCTAATACAATAGATCATTCTTTATTCTAATGGTAGAACAATGATAATAAGGGTTACACAAATTCAATAGAAGAAACAATAATTACATTACGATCCAAAGTCTACATCCTCCCTACGAAAATGAGGACAAACTGCTTCTTATCACAAGCTAAACTAAAGCCTTATAACAACTTTTATAGTAATCAAGAACATGAGTCACAATATGGTTCTTTCAATAGCAAGTTTACTCAAGACCAGAGACAATCCTCAAGAACAACCTTTCAAACATTCCAAATTGACAAGACCATATAATCAACATCAATTACAAAATGTAAAATAATTAACATATAGATGCTAAAAGTGTCAATCATAACAAGTATAATATCTCTAAACTGTGTCTATCACTGATAAATCTTTCGCTTGCACTAAGACATAGGCAACAATAGGTCAATTTACGCTGAGCAAGTAAACACATCCTCACAAAGATTTTTCTTTCCTTTACCAGGTTCATAAACAAGATAATAATGACAATTCAACATTCATTCTAATAATGACTGTATGTTATTTTACATAAGTTTTGCAAAGATGTAATAAAGAATATATATGTCACAATTTACAAATTTCTTTATATACCTTATTTATATCCATCAATATAATGTTAGTACCAGTTATTAAAATAATGTTTGAACTTAAATCTTTACTACCACTCACATTATATCATGTCAATTCTCACTTGACTTAATAATCATAATATGTTAATTTCATATATCTACTAGTCAAAAACATAAGCAAAAATATTCTCCAAAATACATTTTTATTATTTGACACACTGCTCATTATACTTGATGTGTTCGCCACTTATAATTTGACCACTACATATTTACATCTATTTATTATTTTACATGCTTCTATTTATTTGCACCTAATATCGATTGATATACATGAATCACTTATTATATAATAATAATATTATAATACCATGACATCAATCATAACTCTATTTTTAATAAATCAATATTCATAATTCCAATATCAATAATAACCTTATTTATTATAAACATATATATATATAGATTGCATACCTATTATTTTAAATATAAATTATATATTATAATTTATAAATTAAATATTAAAAGTCAATTATACCGACTTATGCTTAAAAAAATAAAAAAGCCCATTATTTATTAAATCATAATGATTAAATAAAAGAAGTCCAATATAATATCAAATACATAAAGGTTTTTTTAAAACTTTCAACGCATATATGTGTTTTGTTTTTTGTTTTTTTTTGGTTTTGCGGGGGTGGTGGGCCTCCGCGCACCCCCTCCTCCCATATTATTTTAATATAATTTTTTATTAATATATATATTTTTTTAAATAAAAAAATATATATTATGTTGTGCAAATATACAACAGCATATTATATATATTTTTTATTATTATTATAATATATATTTGTATTTTTTTGTTATGTGTATATACACAAAATAAAAGGATTATATATATATTTTCAGGAGTTATAAATAATATGAATAAAATTTTGTGTTTGTATAAAATAAATATGTATATATTTACATTTATAAATATTTATAAATAAATACATTTTTATTTCAACCAATAAAAAACATGTTCATGCAAGGAGTTATATACACTAAATATATACTTTTATTTTTTTGACTATGTTTAACCAACAACGCAAATAAAAGGTTTTCTAAAAAATTTGAAAAGTAAAACAACCCATCAATTAAAAGAAAAAATATCGGATTTGAAGACCTAAAAGAAGCCATCATTTACCTTATTTACAAATATGAGAGAAAGAACAGATTAATCCTTGAAGGAGAATTCACTTGTTTGAAGTTCTATGGATATTCTTTTGGCTCCACCAAACTTTGCAAGCCATTTTTTTCAAGCTCTCCTTCCTCTATCTTCCTCTTCTTCTTTCTTACTTTTAACAAGCTTCTTCCAAGAGAGAGCAACCACCACCAAAACCAAGATGCATAAACAAATACAACTCCAAAACTCTAACTAGGTTTTGACCAAGTTACACATTTAAAATTTAAAACTCTAATTTTTAATTTTTATTATTATTATTTTTGTTTTGCTTTCCAACACCCTCAAATGACCCATCACTTCCTTGGTCAAAGAGAGTACCCTTTCTTACAAGCCCACATGAGCTCTTACAACTAAATTAATTTAAAATTTTCCTACTACCAAAACACTCAACCAAGTGGGTTGAGTACCTACACTAGGCTAAGGTCTAAGTAGGCTTTCTAGAAAACCTATGAAGTAGAGTTCATATGCTATCTATGAGCCCTATGACTCTCCTCAAAATAATAAAAGCTAGTTTATAAATTTATAAATTCATCTAATGAATATGAGAGGCTTAACTCTAATTAATCATTTTTAACTTTTAATTAATCTTTATTCATTAATAAACCAAAAGAGAATTATAATTTAAAACATTAATAAACACTTAAAAGTATTAGCAAGTATCTTAATTTGGATGAGAAGATGATCCATCCTATGGAGTGTTATATACTCCCCCTCTTATAAAAACATCATCCTCGATGTAGAAACCAAGATAGATAATATTAATTACTCGCTCTTAACATCCTTAGAATACTACCACCACTATCGATACTCGAAGTTTCACTAAAAAATAACTAAACCCAAGTAATGACTGATACATGCATATGAATATAAGTGTTAACCCAAGGTGAACATGCCATGTGAAAGCAAGTGCGTTGTGCTAAGATTAATGCCAATCAAGAAACCATACACTACAATACCCTGAATGCTAGACCATGCTAAACCAAAGTCTCACACTGAGTGATACTACCAAACTATTCTATACTGATCAATATCATAAGATGCCAACTAAAACATAATAGCCTTTGAAATAAGCAAGTGAAAACAAATTTCATCTTAATATAAGGCATTTTGTTATTTGCATCTGTCACTAACCAACTGAAGCACACAATTATGAAAGCTTAAATATCCATCAAATGTCTAAATCATACTGAGAGAAGAATAATTAGCATCAATCATGGCAATGGTACACTACTAAGATAGATATCTATCCATGAAAATATTGTTTGGAGCTAACTAAATAACACTGAACCATATTGGATCATGTTAAAATAACCAATTGAGGTATATGTCAAAATAACAAGTAGTCACTGCATACCAAATCATCTATTTAAACCTCCCATCATTAACATAGAATGATACCACTGCTGAAATGACTAAAAACACTGTGTTCTATCATATAAACTCTTTAGACATCCCAAAAGAGTCATAACCTCATGCTAAGACCACATATGTATATATATAACCACCACATCTAGTGGAGAGGGAAGGGTGGTATCATGAACCGATGTGACCAATTCCCATCACAACCCACTAGCTATATTTCAAGCTACTTATTTTTTCTCATACCACACCATAGGCATATCAGTTATACACATACGAAACCAACACCTATAATCATTAAAATAAATATACAAGAGAATCAACCGATCATGTAAGGGTAAAATCAAAAGAAAAAAATGGGAATAAGTAGTCTTGAAGAAAAAAATAAACCCAAAAATACAAAATAAATTTCAACAACAATGTCCATGATCAGTTGTTTGAAAAAAAATTCAAAGACAATAAAATAAAATTCTAGTTTTCAGTCAACTTAAAATAGAATTCAATCAAATATAAATAATTTTGACAAAACATAAGCGAAAATAGATCACATCATGAACACTATGTGACTTTTGCAAAGCACTAAAAATCACCCAAGGGGAGAGAATAAAAATCATCTCAATTACCTCTCAGAGATATGAGGCATCCCGATTACCTCTCAGAGTTTCGAGGCATCTCAATTATCTCTCAGAGTTATGATGAACATTGTCTATGACCTCCTAGAAGTAAGAGAAATACTTGTAAATTACCTCCTAAATTAATAAAATAATTGTACATCATTATATGTAATAATGCCACCATACAAATCAATTGAGAAACTCTCATACATAATATCCTATTGCTATAAAAGTATCAAAAGTAATCATACTGCCTCACATCTCTTACTATCAAGTAACCAAAATGTTGTCAAATGTCATTATTTATAGAGAGTAACCATGTCAAACATATCAAAAAAGAAATTGTATCGGTCCAATCGATGCCACAATGTCATTCTAGATGACATTTTTAACATATATCTATAACTTTAGTTAAAATCTTATGAGAAATATTTGAGTCTCTCTGTGTATAGTAATACAATGTCTCAATGTAATATGTGAAAATTTTGTCTGTTATCTATCACTAACCATCACTGAAAAAATTGAATAATAATCCATATCATAACAAAGTGATACTAAAAATAAAGTATCTAATGACATTTGATCATAACTATCCATCATGTCAACCACTGATACAAATAAAGGAGAATAACAACTATCAACTCTTACACATGGCACCCAATGCCACATAAACACCAATACAAACATACTATCTCATATATCTAAATGTAACTGCTCCAAAGTAACATATCTCAAAGAAAATATCATTGTCAAACATAGTTCACTGAAATTTTATTGAGTGAAAATTATATGTATGTTTGAGTGCTAACCACTAAAACTTGTTATTTTTTGTAAATACAAAAAATATAATTATGTATACGCAATCATCACTGAGACAATCAAAGTGTCAACATTTACAAATTGGTTAAGTTGTATAAAGCCAAGCTTGGATCTAAGAAAGAATCACTTCAACACATTTACTATAATTTCTAGATTCATCTATGTAATACACGTGTAATAAAAATCTTGTAAATATCTTTAATTTACTTCTACATATAATCAATCATTATCCTTATTAAAGGTATATAACATTTCTTCACCACTAAATAATATTATAGTCATCAAACTACTTGGACAATATCATAGTTTTATACTTAAAATCAACAACATATCACATTATTATTCAATAAATATACTTAAAATCAAATCAATGAAAGGTAAATGTAACAACTCTAATCTTAATATCCAGAGGAATTAATAAGTCTAAGCTGGCATGCACACAATTAATTCTTAACGAAAAATAAACAATATGTTTAAATGTTGAAAATCAAAACAAGATACACCAAAATAGGTTTTACATTCTTACTTATATTCAAATCATAGTATATACAAACATAATTTCTTATAAAAATGTATTCAAACTTTAGTAAGAGCTTATAGAAACCAAATCTTCTAAGCCACCTCTTTGACAGTGTCAATCAAAAATACTGGAATACTAAAGAAGTGTATTAAGTTAAAATACCACTTAAGTATATATATAAGAAACACACAATTTATATATAACACTAAAACTCAATCATATTCATATATATATATATATATATATATATATATATATATATATATATATATATATATATATATATATATATATATATATATCACACAATAAAAATGCTAACATGAAGTATATACATGTCAACGAAATCGACAATTCAATATTCAAGTAAACTTCACCCAAGCACAAACAACATGATCACACAAATCAATTTATGATCTCAATTCATAGTGAGTTTAACCGAATAGAGAAATATTGTGCTAATAAGTTTCACAGCTTCATCATGAAAATTAAACACAATCTCCAGAGTTTCCAATGTGGAACCCAAGCTCTGATACCAAAATATGATGTCCAAAATATCATCCAAATAAAAACCATAAAGACACTACAAAATTTGTTTCCCTTAATCTTGCGTGATGCTAACTCCTCACAACTCCAAACACATTCAACTAAATACTTTATCAAATTAACGCAACTACACCAATGTGCGTTAGGTTTACACACATTTAAGAAATCTCATCTAAAAGCAAGCAACTTGAAGGAACAACTAAACCCTTAATTTGTTCCACCCTAATTCCAACTATGCACTACCTATGAACATGTTAAACGAGGCAACCTACCCCTATTGAAATATAATTCCCTAACACTCAAAGTAACCCAAGGTCGAATCGCTTATCTCGTAACCAAGTCACACTTTTGTTAACTTGTCTATCAATAGCGATGGATAAAATATTTATACTAAGAGATAATTAATTATGATACCACTTCTCAAATACATTAGCTATAGGCTACCCTTATGAATCCATTAAACTGACCCCTATAAGATAAGCATTAAAATTATCTTAGTGTTCCAAAGTGGTTTTAATACAAAAAATTATTTTATCTAACAGATTTTAAAATAAAGTAGTTTTGAAATTGAGCTACTAAAAATAGTAAAAACGTCCAAAATAGATTAATAAAACTTTTAGAGAAAAATTTAAAGCTAAAATAAATCATTATTAACTTTTAGTTTTGGGGAATGACTCCATTTATTATTTTTAACAATTTGATTTTGAAACAATTTTGCAAGTCGGAAAACAAAACACAGAGGCATAAAACATTAACTGTCCCTAGAAGATGATCACTAAAAATACTAAATGATAATATAAATGAAATAAGAAGGTTTACATATTGATATAAACCTCAAATAAATATTTTATATCTTTTAGATCATGTGTATATCAAATTGGATAAATTTTACAATCCCATTTCTGAAATGACTTCGTAGAACCTAATTCAAAAAATTGGTAAAAACTAGCATCAAACAAGGTTCAAGATGTTCTTGTTAAAAATATAGAACGATGCTTAAAATCAAATATAAATATTGATACACAAATATGAAACTCAAAACTACATGATACAACTTTAGGTTTCTCAAAACATTAAATTGGATTATAATTTAAACACTCTTTCTTGAACGATCGTGCAAACATGAAACATAATTAGAAAACAATTGAGTAAATTGCATTCAAAATTTAGTTATTAAAAATACCAAATGATCTTTTATTAAATATTTAGAGTCACCAATGACAATTTTAATATAAATTAATTCTTTATCAACTTCAACATTCATGATTCTTTCACTTAGATTCTTTTGGAATGGTGATTTTGAAGGCACTTTGAAAGCTAGAAGGTGTCGTCCAATTTTGATTTTGACATTTACCTCTCAAAATGGTTTTACAAAAAAAATCAACTGAATGAAAAAAATATGATTCAAGTCCAATAATTAATTTAGTTTCATATAGGGGAAGATATTTTAAGATTCCGTATAAGCCACCTAACAAGCAAAACTATTTATTTGCATCAAATCTCAATTGACTCAAGTTGGATTCTAAATTTAATTAGCTTAGTTTAATACTTATGATTTCTCATATCAAAGAAGTCAATACATGTTTTAGAGCATAAGGCTAATTCTTTAACAATGTTTTAGGCCATTGTAATTACCTCTGGATCTATAAGCAAGGTAACTTGATTTTCTAAACCTTTAAAATATTCTAGTTTTGTTTATCGAAATTACTTTCCTTTGATTCAAAAGTATATCTTGTCAAATATAAAATCACTTTAAATCTACAATAATATTAATTCAATTTTACTTATCAATTTATGTTCTTATGGGTTATGAAGTCTTGGTCTATAAAAAATATTTTGTTGAATTTGTAAGGTTCATTCAATTCATCTTGAGTAATTATTTTTTTTTTTATAAAACTTCAATTTAAAATCAAAGGTTGTGTTATTCATTATGCCATCAAAAGGGAATACAGTAAACAAAGACTTATTACAATAGGTCATTTTTTATTCCAATGACAAAATAATAATAATGAGGGTTACACAAATTCTCTATTGAATTACACAAATACATACACCTTCAATATAAGAAACAATAATTACATTATAATCCAAAGTTTACATCTTTACAAAAATGAAGACAAACTAATTTCTATTATAAGCAAAACCAAAACCTTATAACAACTTTTATAGTAATCAAGAACATGAGTCACAATATGGTTCTTTCAACAAGAAGGTAACTCAAGCCCAAAAACAATCCTCAAGAACAACCTTTCAAACATTCCAAATTGGCAAAACCATATAATCAACATCAATTATAAGATGCAAAACAATTAGCATTTAGACACTACAAATGTCAATTATAACAAGTATAATATCTCTAAACCGTGTTTATCACTGGTAAATCTTCTCCATACATTAAGACAAATAACAATTGGTCAGCTTACGCTGAGCAAGTAAACACGTCCTCATAAAGATTTTTTTTTTTTTTTTTTTTTCAGGATCATAAACAAGATAATAATGACTATATGTTATCTTACATAAGTTTTGCAAAGATGTAATAAGAAATATATAGGTCACAATTTATCGATTTCTCTATATACCTTATTTATATCCATTAATATAATGTTTGAACTTAACTCTTTACTACCATTCACATTATATCATGTCAATTCCTACCTGACTTAATAATCATGATATGCTAATTTTATATATCTGCTAATCAAGAACATATACAAAAATATTCTCTAGACTGCATTTCTACTATTTGACACACCACTAATTATACTTGATATGTTCGCCACTTATAATTTGACCACATATCGATTGATATGCATGAATCACTTATTATATAATAATAATATTATAATACCATGATATCAATTGTAATTATGTTTTTATTAAATCAATATTCATGATTTCTATATCAATAATAATCTTATTTATTTTATATATATATATATATAATCCACTAAACTATAACTATTCATTCTTTAAATATAATATAAAAGATAAATTATAAATATATATTTTAAAATTCTAAATATAAATATATATTATATATTATAAATTATCATTTATAAATTATAAAATATATTATAAATTGCATACCCATTATTTTAAATGTAAATTATAATTTATAAACTAAATATTAAAAATCAACCATACTGATTTATACTTAAAAAGATTACAAAAAAAAAAAAGCCCGTTATTTATTAAATCATAATGATTAAATAAATGGGGTCCAATATAATATCAAATACATAAAGTCATTTTTTTTACACTTTCAACCCATATATGTTTTTTTCCAACCCTTCGGCCTCCATGGCCAGCGGCCATGGTGCCATGGCATGGCGAGGGGCCGGCTGGGTCGACTGGCCATGCACCCCGCCCCCAATATTATTTTAATATAATTTTTATTAATATTTTTTATTTTTATTTTTATTTTTTTAATAAATTAAAAAACATTATGCTGTGCAAATATAAAGCAAAGTTGATTATTATTATTATTATTATTATTATTATTATTATTCACATGTATATATACATAAAATAAAAGGATTGTATAGAATATATATATATATATATATATATATATATATAAAATAATGTATATTCAAGGGTTATAAATAATATGAATAAAATTTTATGTTTGTATAAAATAAGTGTATATATTTACATTTAAAAATATTTATATATAAATATATTTTTATTTCAATCAAGAAAAAGCATGTTCATGGAAGGAGATATATACACTAAATATATACTCTTATTATTTTCGCTATGTTCAACAGTGCAAATAAAGAGTTTTTTAAAAAAATTGAAAAGTAAAACAATCTATCAATTAAAAAAAAATCCCATATTCAAATATCTAAAAGAAGCCATCATTTACCCTATTTACAAATATGAGAGAAAGAACAAAGTAATTCTTGAAGGAGAGTTCACTTCCCTGTTTGAAGCTCTATGGATATTCCTTTGGCTCTACCAAACTTTTCAAGCCATCCTTTCCAAGCTCTCCTTCCACCTGCATCTCCTTCTTCTTCTTTCTTCCTTTCAACAAGCTCCTTCCAACAGAGAGCAACCACCACCAAAACCAAGATGCATAAATAAATACAACTCCAAAACTCTAACTAGGTTTGGACTAAGTTACACATTTAAAATTCAAAACTCCAATTTTTTTTTTAAATTATTTTTATTTTGCTTTCCAACACCCTCAAATGACCCCTCACTTTCTTGGTCAAAGAGAGTACACTTTCTTACAAGTCTACATGAACTCTTACAACTAAATTAATTTTAAAAAATTCTACTACCAAGACACTCAACCAAGTGGGTTGAGTACCTACACTAGACTAAGGTCTAAGTAGGCTTTTTAAAAAACCTATGGAGTAGAGCTCTTAGGCTATTTAGGGGCCCTATGACTCTCCTCAAAATAATAAAAACTAGTTTATAAATTTGTAAATTCATCTGATAAATATGAGAGCCTTAACTCTAATTAATCATTTTTAACTTTTAATTAATCTTTATTCATTAATAAACCAAGAGAGAATTATAATTTAAAACTTTAATAAACACTTAAAAGTATTGGCAAGTATCTCAAGTGGGATGAAAAGATGATCCGTCATATGGGGTGTTATAATAAGCATGTTATGAGACTAATCTAACCTAGCTGACTTAGTATGGGACCTAACTAATTTATTTATTAAATAATTAGGTCGATTACGCTGAATGTGTCGACTAAAACTTTGAAAGAGTTAGGGTTAGATCTAGATATATAAACACATCATTTTCTCTATTTTCATTAGAGAGAGATAGTCATTCATTTGTGCTTCTTTATAATCTGTGCTTCCACCATTCTAATTGAAAAGTTATTGCTTAAAGTTTACACTTAGAGAGAAGAATCTTGTCTTGTGGAAATGTCTTGGATACATAGGAGAAGTAATATAGCCTAGAGTTGACCTATCTTTGTGATCATTATAAATCACCTCTTAAAAATCACCATTAGCTAAGGGAGAGATTGAACCTTAACAGGTTCATCTTCAATGTAAGTATTCATAACTCTTATTCTTCTATTTTGGTAAATAGAAGTATTATAAGTAATGACTTGTGAATGTATTTATCTCTCCATGCATTAAGATTGTTTCTATATTAACTTGATTATAATTTTTATTTGCATGTTTACTTTTATATTTATTATCCCCATTTATGCCACAAGCTTTGGTGAGAACTATATTAGATTTACTTTACTTTGTTAGAAACCATAAGACCTAGCTAGGGTTATTATTTGATATTATTTGACTACATGCTTTGGAACCCTCTCTACTGATATTATGTGGTAAGGGACCCCTTAGTTAGGTCTAGCAGATCCATATTAGTCATGACCCTGATTGTCTAAATGTACCAACAAGCAGAAGGGATTGTGATTTATCTTCTCTAAACTAAGATTGATTTTCAGATGAACTTCATTTTTTCTTGTCATATATTTTGGTGAACATAATGTGAACTAACCCTTACAGGGTTTCTTTCACACCTTCATTTATTATCATTTTTTTTAATTTTTTTTACATCACTGGATTGAATCTATCGACTTAGTCTAACATTCTGTGTGTAGATTTAACACACAATCGATCCGATCAACTCTTTTTTCTATGTAGATCATCTTCAAACACAGGTAATTGGATCAATTTGTTCAACTCAATTTTTTTCATTACAAACAAGTTTTCATATTTAGTCGACCTAGTCAACTCTGTTAGCAGGTTAAAAATATTTATCTAGATAACATAGTATAAAAATAGCAAATTTAGCATCTTTAAAATCATTAGGTTCATTCTCACCATCTTATTCATTTATTTTCTTTCATTCCAATATTATTTTTCATAATTTTCAGTCTATAAAATTATAACCCTACAATAAACTTAATCAATTGTATTGATTGAATTTTATAGTTGCTTCTTGTCTAGGAGACTCAATCGACTCATTCCACTATGTTATTTTGGACCTTACTTCAATAAAAAAAATCAATCTAGCCAATTCTATTTTGTATTATTTGCATACTTGATCGTTTAAACTAACCCTACACTCTCCAAGCAAAAGAATTAACTCATATTAGTAGTAATTAATTTATCTTTCATTTTGTTTCTTGATTACTTAGAGTAACATAGACTAAATAATAATTTTTAATTTATCTATTTAGTTGCACTCTTTTTCTTTTATTCACACACTTCTAAACCACATAATATCAAAAATCATCAAACAAATTCTACCTAAGATCTACCTACTTGAATTTCATCACCAAGAGAAAAGTCGACTCAATTATTTAGTTGAGTATAAATATGTGATTGATAGGATATATTGGCAAAGCACCCGATACTTTTATCACTACAACATTGTGAAGTGAGGGGGTAGGCCCCAATACCAAGATAATACCACCACTAATATAGATCCCTTTCAACATTAACTACCTAAAACAATCCTTAGATTGTTTTTTTTATTTCTTTTTATAGTGAAATCCCTATCACATTTATTTTTAAAGTTATAAGTTAAAACATTTAAGAATGGTCACATAGATTAGCATTTCTATTTCTAATACTTATTCTCTGATAATTATATGTTGTATTGTAAAACTTATATTGACCAACATTGATAAAAGGCTTGTGTTATGTGTTATAAGTGGATTGACTAGTTTGACTCAATTACCTATGTGTTTATTTCAAATATTTTATAAAATAACACTAGATCGTCTAGAGTCATAGCTATCAAAACCTATTTTCACCCATAGAATACAGTTGACCCACTTGATTTTGTCTCATATAATTTTTCTCTTCTTTAAAACACAGTCATTTTATTTAATCCAGTCTCTCATAGGTTGGTCTCTAGTGCTTCTCCATAAAACATAATACACTGATTTTATTATGTCTTTTCTTAATTTTTTTTGTTGGTCTTCCTTCCAAACTCAGTCGACTTGATCAACTATGTACCTTTTGATCGATATTGTTGTACATCTAGATGGCTTTGCTCTTAATTTTCACATTTGTTATTTGATCTTAGATTCTTATTCCAAGCATCATGAAATCCCCTATCAAAATCTTTTTGGACAACCATAATCCATTTAGATGATATATAGAGTGTTTTTTCCTTCATACCCTTATTACCCAAGAGGATACTCCTTGGTGCACCTTCTCTCACCCTTCATTGTTGGACTGCAATATGGTCTAAATTAATCCAACCAATGACACTGATAAATCAAACCCATTTCACATTTTTCAAGATAATTCTCTATAAATCACTTTGTTCCACTATAGGGGTAATTGACACAAGTTTAACTAATAACCCTATAGAAAATATTTTAAATACCAACAACTCATCACCTAAAAAATCTCTACCCAGCAACCCATCCCCTAATACCAATTCAGGGTATGTTCCTCCTACCGATCCTAATAATCCTCCTTTAAAAATTAACAACCCCAATCCACCAATTGACACCACTCAAATTCTTACACAAATAGTGCAACAAATGAATTTTATACAAACATCTAATACTTCTCAAATAATGCAAATGCAACATCATTTATTAAACATGGTTAATCATTCTCCTACCTCAAAATAACCAAAATTTTATCTCTCCATCTTTTAGAGATGCCACAAGAAATATCATTCTCCAACCCATTATGCACAACAAGATGCTCCAAAATATTCAAAATAAACATTTAGCTCCCTTAAATTATTTCTATTGATATTAGAAATATCTCTCCAACTATTAAATATAATAAGACTAGAGACCTTGCATCTTTTATTAAAGAATTTGGTAATCTTATAAAGAGTGGATTTAAACTAATACCTTTGCCACTACCAAAATTTTAATCAAAACATTCACCGCAGATGTATTAAAATGGTATAATCAACTCAAAATTTTATATGGAAACTCAAGGATTTAGTCAATCCTCTAGTTAAAGAATTTGAACACAATGATCTTCTTGAAAATTATCTTAGACATTTCATCGATGCTAAACATTTCTCTTCTGAATCAACTCATGATTTTATTAAATGATGGAAATATTTATCTCATCAAGCCAATCATAACATAACGGATGATAACTTATTTAAACTACTCATACCAGTCTTAACACCTTCCTTTCAATATAATGTTCAACTTTTTCTCTCCAAATTCTAAACAATGTAATTGATCAAGTTAAAATACAAGACTTTCTTATAAATAGTTTGAGCCCAACATTAAAACCATTAAGAGATCTTTCCAAAACTCCAACAATGCAATCACTGACAATCCTCCTCAAATAAAAATAGTAGTAGTCAAAGTGGATAACCTCCAAGCTTCTCATCCACATATCACTTCAAATTTTGGGGCATCTTTTGATATCCATCCCTACATCCAATTACCCATTGGAGCATCTTACAATGCCACTCTTATTCTACATTGTATAATAGCAAATAAATTCAACTTCAAAAAACCTTTTGAGACACATAAGCTTGTATTTCACATGTTCATATTTGATATAGACGTTAGCATATATTTCACTTGTTATGTTTGTCTCATGTTTCTTTATTTTTATGCACTTTATTTCATCTAATTTTATTTTACTAGCATCATTCATTTGATAATTTGGTTTATTTAATTCATGAGTTGCATTGTAATACCATGGATAAGACCCAGTTTTCTTCATGAATATTTTTTCTTTCATACATCAATTTTTCATATTTTTTCTCTTTTAATCGCAAGTTTTGTATTTTCCAAAGCATTTTACACCTATTTGGATATTTTTTTTGTGAGTTGCAATGTAATACCATGGATAAGACTAAGCTTTCCTCACAAATACCATTTTTTACATCATTTTTTACCTATTTAAATTTTTATTTTGTGAGTTGTATTGTAAGACCATGGATAGGATCAAGTATTCCTCATAAATACCATGTTTTTCATTTTGCATCCACTTGAAATTTTTTTATCAGTTGCATTGTAAGACCATGGATAGAACCATGCTCTCCTCATAGAATCTACATATTATTTCAAACATTTTTACCGAACCAAGTGTTATTTTTAGAATGTTCATACATGGTTACAAGTTTGTGATCCCATATTCTTAGCCTCAATTTTTATTTCTTTGTAGATAAAATTTGCATAACAAATTATGAAAACATGTTTTCCTACACTTACATTATTATGATAAGGAATTATAATTATATGTCATTGTATCCCTTTCACATTGTCGTATTTTTTTCAATTTGAATTAATTCAAATTATTTCATGTTCATTTTCTATTGATTTCTCTTCTTTTAATTACAATTTAAATAAAACAAGATCGAAGTCAAGATAACATTTTTATTTAACATAAATAAATAAGACTCTTAGACATCATGCTCTTTAAGTCCTCTTTCTTGGCAACTAAATCCAAAGTTTTTAAATGATAGTCATATTTAACACCCATGTTTAGTTCTC